>PVJC01005503.1:0-58823 GCA_004026665.1 Murina feae | reverse complement strand
TCACCCTCACCCCCTGTTGTCCACATCCATTGCTTATGCTTATGTGCATGCATACAAGTCCTTTGGTTGATCTCTCCCCCTTACCCCCACCCTCCCCTACCTTCCTTCTGAGTTTTGAGCATCTGATCGATGCTTCTCTGTCTGTACATCAGTTTTTATTCATTGGTTTATGTTGTTCATTATAATCCACAGATTAGCAAGAGCATGTGATATTTATCTTTCTCTGACTGACTTATTTCACTTAGCACAATGCTCTCTAACTCCATCCATGCTGTTGTAAATGGTAGGAGTTCCTTCCTTTTTATAGCAGCATAGTATTCCATTGTGTATACTTAAGTATTTTTTATCATCCTGAATTTCATTGCCAGAATTAGTTTGTTCAGTCTGGGCAATCTTGGGTATTAGTGGTGAGAACAGAATGTGTTATGGTTTTAAGTGGTCTATACAAGACCCTAGACTCAAAGTAGCTTGGGTATAATACAACTTTAGGCAATCAATGTGGATTAACATTTTTCTCTTTTAAAATCACAGAAAACAGGGGCAACAGTAAATATATATATGTATGTGTGTGTGTATATATATATATATATATATATATATATATATATACACACACACACACATATATATATATGTGCTTTACATATATATATATATGAAGCCAACCACAATCATTTGTATTTCTGTTTAAATTACTTTTATCTGATTGTTTTTGCTAATTCTATTTTTCTCATAGAAATGAAAATAAACATGAACAATATACTTTTAGACATTCAGAGAATATTCTGAATTCCCTTTACAGTGTATTATATTTTGAATTTTTAGAAGAGACACATAAATAATTTAACTTTAAAGAGAACTTCAGTGAAATGATGTAGAATTAAAAGCATACAAATACTGCTAAAATATTTATGGAGACTGTATTTTGACTAACAGAGTGCATTTATAGAATGATTTATGTCCTACTTTCTGAGATCTCAGTTTATAAAAGGAGACAAAGCTGGAAGCAAATTTTACAATTGCGTTTTTCAGTACAAAATGATTTTCCATATGTCTTCTCTTTCATCAATTATTACAATGATTTGTGTAGATGTTCTATTGCAGCATTATGTATTATTTTTAAATAAGCTATACTAATAAAATCATAATATGCTAATTAGACCGGACAGCCAAACAACCTTCCGGATGTCATTCTGGACAAAGTCGCAGTGGTGGAGGCTGAGGCTGAGGTGGTCAGGGGTGATCAGGCAGGCAGGGGAGCAGTTGGGGGGTGGTCAGACATGCAGGGGAGCAGTTAGGGGCAATCAGGCAGGTAGGCAGGTGAGCAGGTAGGAGCCAGTGGTCCTGGATTATGAGAGTGATGTCTGACTGCCAGTTCGGATTGGAGAGGTACAGGTTGAGCTGAGGGACTCCCCCCATGCATGAATTTTGTGTACCAGGGCTCTAGTTCCCCTATAAACATGTAGACAACTATGTGGTCTTTACAAATTAAAAACATCAATGGAACAGTGACATGCAATTTAACATAATAAGTGCATTAAGCAAGAAAAAAAGAGAAGCAAAATGTTGCTAGTTATAGTAGTACAGAGGAAAGGTGTGGTCTAGAGCAAACTTCTCTAAATGTTATTACTTCTGCATTAGTAAACCCTGATTACAGTAGATTTATTCACCTTTCCAGTCTTGTGAAATAAAGAATCAATGAGGCTTTTTAATAACCTTCTATCCTTGCCTGCTGTTTACACACACAGTTAGCAGAATCACAGCACTGCACATAATCCAATAAAACTCATACTACCAAAGATGTATGTAATCCAGGATCTGAAAGGACATACCTAGGTTAGATTCAGTCTCTTTTAACTTGCACCTCACAAAACAAACAGTTTCTTTAGCCAGAAAGGAAATATATTTCATATATTGTCATCAAAGCAAATATGAAATTGTGCAGTGTACTAAAATGTGCAGGTCTCTCAAAGACTTTTTATCCCAGCATCAGCCTCTGTGTCATTGCAGAAGTAGAGGAGTATTTGGAGAAGGCCTGCATGTTAAAAAAAATACAAGCTGCAGGTGATAATATTTGAACTTTGCAATTAGTCTTGCTTGCTCTAGCTATGTTGTTCTTATTGCTCAGGGCAAAGAGGATGACAAAACGCTGCTTTACATTACCCAACCTCTATTTCCAAACAGGAAGCAGGAGAGAGTCAAGTGCTGATGCCAGGTAACCAAAGGATTCCAGCGACCACCATGGCCACAGACTCACTCCTGGATTTCAGAAGAATCAGATCTGAAAGTCACCACCAGCAGTGAAATCCCCTTTTAATTTATCCTATCTCGACTAACAGTTCTACTCCCTTTATTTTATTTTATTTTAAATTTTGTTTTATTGCTTAAAGTTTTCCCCTTGACCTTCCCCCCTCCTCCCCTACCCCCCTGTGTCTTGTGTCCATTGATTATGCTTATATGCATGCATACAAGTCCTTCAGTTGATCTCTTACCGCCCCCCAACCCTCCCGAGCCTTCCAGCTGTAGTTTGACAGTCTGTTCAAGGCTGTTCTGCCTCTGTATCTGTGTATGTTCATCAGTTTGGAAGCAGCAATAACTCAGTTAGTTCTTGAAGGAAAAAAGAAACTCTAGAACCTCCTTTGCTCTCACTAAGTTCATACTATCACCAAAAAGACAGGGAGCAGGTGGAGGGCCAAGCCCAAACAATGGTCTGTAGGGAGAACACCTCCATAACATCCTTTAGTAAAATCCCCAAGAAATCTGTTGTAAGAGAAATTTTATTAGTATGATTTTAGGTTTATCATCTTTCTTCTCAATCATTTTTAAAACCAGTAGGGTTTATCCATTATTCTTTTTAAATTTGTTCTGAAATAATTAACTACTTAACTCTTAGGTGAATGCTGGGATAGAGCATGCCATTCGAAAATAAAGAAATCATCAATCAAAGTCCATTTTACAGCAACTACACCACAGTAATGTGTTCTTGATCAAACAGGGTCAGCTTGGTTTGTCTTGACAAGAATTCTATTTTTTTCTGTCCCATTTTTGGATCCTGTATCATACCCGGGGCCTTGTGGTAGTGTCCAGCTCTCTTCTGGTGAAAAGAAAATAAGGTTTTTAAAAACTACTTGTTGAGAATATTATGGTTTTTGCCAGTAGACAAATCCTCATTTAAAAATTATTTTTGGGTAAATACAACAGAAGGGAAATGAATAAAATCTCATTTCCATTAAGGGTTACATTCATGTGCAAAGGCCTCCAATTAGATTTCTATCATATCAAGACACTTTGATTCTTGGTACAGAAATCATACTAGACCACTGACATGATAGCTAAAAAGTCCTGTGTTCCTATGGTAATTTATTTTATATTGTTTTTCCATTAGGGCGAAAATGAAATGTCAATTAGTGCATATAATTTAGAAATTACACTCAAGTCTTCAAGGATTTTAAGTAAAAATCAGATGTTCTCCTAACAGAATAGAAATTAATTTTCTCCAAATAAGCATTATTACGTTTTAAGAAAATTCTTCCAATTCCTACTAAAGACCAAAAAACCCCCAAAACCCCCCCAAAAACAAACAAAAACAAAACAAAACAAACAAACAAACAAAAAACAAAGCTCACCTAATTTTGGGAATTGAAAAGTATATAAAGCAACATAATTTTAACCATTAGTTACATTAAACAAATTCAGGTTATTATAAATAAAGAATATGCCCCACAAGTGATCAACCATGTAATCTAGCTGTCTAATAAATTCTTCATTGTGGTTGACTAGTCCTTTGGGAAATGACACATTTTACGTTCCCTGCAAAAATCAAAGAAGGCAACTCTTCAAAACAAAATGAATAAAACAAAGCAAAACCTTAGGTTTGTAGTTGAACAAATACAAAACAAATTATGCCCTATTAGAGCAACTTTCTGTGACAAAATTCAGGATATATTTGTTAGTTATTTGATCCCTAAGAATTAAAAACATATTTCCAATAGTGCCACCCACACATTGTATGTCATGTTGGCCCTGGGGCAACCTATATCTGACACGTCTTTACTTCTTTGTAAAAAACAGCATGAATAAGTGGTTATGTTTTATTGCCTTCAGTGTCTTTTAAAACTGTTGAGATCTATCTTGGAACATTTAAAATGAAAGACTGGTCCTTCAAGAAATTCATTTCTGAAAGGAACTAGAGAAGCTTACATAGCTACTAGTCTATAATGAGAATTATTCCTGGGGCCTGGGAGGTGTGGACAGAAGGCCCTGAAGACAAGGAGAGAGGATGAAGTGCAAGTTCCTTCTGCCTGTTCAGAAGGCAACGGTCCTGGGGGCAGGAGGCCTGTCACCAGCCTTGCAGAGGAAGGCCATGACTAAGTGGGAAAGGTAAGCAGAAAGGGTTACTTAACATCTCTGAGCTCAAAGCTCCTGAAATGTAAGACGAGGGATAGCAAAACCCAGCCTCTCAGATGTGAGAATTAAATAATACATGAAAATGATCTGGCATATATGAAGACCTTAACAAAGGGTTACTATTCTCATTATTGCCATTAGTTGGAGAGAGTTTTAATATAGTTAAGGCTGCATTTTTATATCTGGGCATATAAGAACAGACTAGAATGGCGACAGCTGATTATCCTTAGTGGATACTGGATAGGTTATTTAGGAAATGCAGGCATTCTCTTTCTGCTAGAATAAGACTCACAAAGCTAAACATGTCAAAGCAAAATGTAAGGAATAGGGTCTGTGGATATTCGTGGGATGATGAAGGAACTGATAGCAATGCAGTGAGCTGAAAACACCCTTACATATACCTGAGATTATCTTTGGATCTTATTACAAATAAAATGTCTATGCTATTCATCTAAGTTATTTATGATCTAATGTAGCGTTACTTAAGAAGAAGCAACTGGGTTTATTGGGCATACTGAGAGCTTTATTTTTTATCACTTCAGTTGCACAGATTGAAGATATCAGTGAGCAACTACCTAAAAATGTGACTAATAGACCAGCTAGCCTCAAAAGGAAATGCACCACCAGTTGATTTATTTAACAAATAATATTGTGGGCCTCTTATACAGGAGGCGTTGTACTGGATCCCGGGGCAGGGGTGCTGTGTAGGACAGGGGTAGTTCAGCTAGAAAGATGCAGAACACAGATACCCAAACTTTAGGATTTCCCCACTGACAAAATGTTTTCAAAGTGATGGAAATGACAAGTTTACCAACTTTTTATCTTAAATGAACCCGTGAGGAAATATAATTACATCTCATCACCCTTTTATTAACAAAAGAGCATTTTAACATTAATAAATTAGGACAATTCTGAATAAAGAATTGTTTGGTAAAGAGAATTCATTTTGATTTATGAGAACAATTTTATACATTTTCCAATTTTTGTGACGAGAGTACAAACTTCGGATTAACTAGCATTTACCCACCCATAGGCATGTGGGAACCACTGACTTGGAGGCTAACAGCTTATACTCCAGTTCAGTAAAAACAACATGCATATCATGCCTCAATAGCAGGACTAGCTAAGGGGCCATGGTAATTATCATCTAATTTGATTATGCATCATCTCCATCTTTAGCCTAGAAGGTAACTAGAGAAAGCTTGCTACTCACTTTATTCCCTTGAGGGAGAAACCAACACTCAGAGAGGTTCAGTCACTTGCTTGAGGTTCAAGCCATTGAGAAACTGCAACTAGAAACCATCTTTCCAGTTCAGTAGCTTTTTCAAGATGCCATGGTGCATGCATGTCTAGTGAACCATGACTGGCAGAGAACACAACCTCTCTCATTTTCCAGCCACACAATGCCTTACACAATGCCATTAAGAAGGCATAAGTAGACTGCATAGCTCATACCTCTTGCTGGAAATCTTTGCTTCCTGATTTGCTGACACATTCTATGTCTTGCTTTGCCTTGTCTTTACCTTTCACTGCACATACAACTACTGTCATCCTGGACAACAGAAAGGTACACAATTTCAAATGGCGTTTGAGAATCATTTCTTAGGGGTGAAAACTTCCTGAACTGTGACTCTGATTGCATAGTAGCTCTAGCTTTCTTAAGAGAACCTGACAAATGAGTTTCACTGAGGCTGGCCCCTGCTTTGCTCTGCCATCCTCTAGGTCCTTGAGGACACCTGTGTCTGTACAGTAAAACATTTCACTAGAAACCAACCCATTTTCTCTGAGAACACTCAGCCAATGTCACATTTTTGGAAAAAAATTTGTAAAGGACTGGTTCAGCCTTGAAAGACCTTTAAACAAGTGAGTTATGGTATTTGAAAGAGCTGCTATGCAAAGAAGCCAGCTCCCATCACTGAAAGCGTAAAGACACAAGCTTGACAAGAGGGCGGTGCTGTATTCCAAGAGGGAGGGGCTCATCTGAGTGATGTCACTATCATCTCTAATATTCTACAAAGTGTCCTATGCAAACATTATTTACCGGTAAGATCGAATATTGATGAGGGAAGTATTCTCCCTCATTGGAGATTTCATTCTTTAAGGTACAGAAAAACAATGTCTCACTTGCTAATATCCATTTCTGAATAAAATCATGGGGAGGATAAACCATTAGATAAAAGTAAGAGTGTTTAAATGAGAGGCCAAGAAGCAGAAAAAGCTGTAAGGTCCCAAGTCTGAACCACCTACTCTTTTTTTCTTCTTCTTTTTTCCTTTGGTCTTCTCAACAGTCTGGGTCCTAATGGCTTTCTCAGGCACCAGAGCTGAGCCAGGGACAGTGTTAGGCTCTGGGGTTACAACTACAGGATTTAAAGTTCCCATCTGAAGCCCTCATAGGCTGGTCAACACATGAACACACAATTCTAGGCTTCATGTCACCAGTGGGCTCTGATCTTCTGACTGGGAGTCATGCCTTAAACATTTTGCGTGGCCACAGTTTTCTCACCAGAAAAAAATAAAGAACTTTGATTACAGGACCTATCTCTTTGTTTCCTTTTTGTTAATTACTAAAAATTCTATTTTTTAATGTAAAAAATGTTTCACTCTATTTTCTCTGTATGACCCATTAAAACCTTAAAAATTTTTACATTAAAAATTACTTATTTCACTATTTTATTTTTCCTCTGTGGATTAGAATGATTAGAATGTTTAGGAAGTTTTATTCTAATGAAACTTTATATTGCTTCTCTTCTTAAAACACATTTTCTAAATTTACAAATCATTACTCTGCTTTCAAAATTTTTCTGCAAAGTTTTTGATCCCATATGGAAATTAATCATTGTGACAATCTTGTAGAACGAAAACTACCATTTAACTTCTATTTTAACCACATATTTAAAAAACACATTTTAGAACTTGTTTATCTGGTTAAGTAGAAAAAAAGTATGGAATGTGGAGTTTCCATAAAAATTGGTCATTTGGATGTTATTGCTTGAAAAAAGTTCCACTAAGTATACAGAAATTATAATAATCAGAAACAGGCTATATAAATTGAAACCTCAAAGAAGACATCTGATTGACTTGAAAAATAATTGGTATCTTTCCACTTAATCTACATTAATGTAAACAGTAAATCTTCTCTTAAACAAAGATTGTGTGAATCTTCATTTATCTTTTATGACAAGAGAGCAAAGGTTGTAGTTTAATGAATGGAAAGAAGCAACAAGGTCAGTTTCAAAAGCCTCATAGGTCAAATGTCTGACATCACCGAACATTAAAAAAACCCACAACCCTAACATGGTAATTTCTATTTTAGTCAAACCACCAGTGTCCATCTGAGGCTTTAAGGAGAAAGAAAGAGAGCACCATAATTTAGTAACACAGAGACAGGCGATTAGAATGACAATATCTTTTTAGGATATATTTGCCAGCTTTTTAATGAGGTTGAGTGGGGTAGGTTTTAAAATAATTTTGAAACTTTAAGTTTAGACAGCTGACAACCAACCCTGCAATTAATAAAGGGATTGGAAAAAGAGCAGCATATACCCTTATTTTACATATGCATTGATTTCTCCCCAAATGGAAGACCTCTGTCATCTCAAAAGGTTATTCATAGATGCAAAGAGCTGATCAGGGTCATTAATAACAATAGCAAACTGATCATTGTTCCAATGGGACCTGACAAGTTTCTTTTCAAAGTGGATACTAATGTATTGATACCCATGAAGTTCATTACAGCAGTAATAAATCATTAGTCTCTGCAAAATGATTTATAAGTTGGTTGAAATGCATTACAACAGACTGTCAAAAGGGTTTGCAGGCACAGGACGGCTCCCTGGTGCTTCCACTGAAATTGTGATGGCTTAGCGGAATTGGACGCTAACACAGACACCAACACTGCAAAACCCACTATAATGAAAGGTTGTTTCTTGTTTGTTTAAAAACCAAAAATTTTAACTCAGCCCAGCCTTATTCCTACCTTCAATTATTCCTGCTTTACAAAGCTTTAAGAAGTCTCTTTTCCTTTGTTTATTCTATAAAGATTCATTGTGACCCTTGATAATTAAATTTCTCTTAGCTTTACCAAATAATGCTTAGAGCATTTCTAGTTGCAATTACTCCCTAAAGATTATTTGCATGCATAACAACATGCACAGTAAATACATTCTCAAGCATTTAACATTATGAACGAACTGTAATAAAGTGATTCAAAGCTGAGCATGGGCTGAAATGTATTTCCAAACCTGTGTAACAGTGTCTTTAATATTCCTGTGATGCTTTTAGAAGATAAGGTACATGGGCTGAAATTTATTTCCAAACCTGTGTAACAGTGTCTTTAATATTCCTATGATGCTTTTAGAAGATCAGGTACAATTTGTCCTCCAGAGAAAGAGAAGGAATAAGCTCAAGTTAAATCCATATTAATCTTTTCCCGAAAACAGGAAGGGCTTTCTGGTACTAAGGGTAGTTCACCATCACAAGAGAGAAATGGGTTCTCAATGGGGTCTATTCGTTTAGTTTGGGTGTGGACATAATAAAAAAATTACTGTATCTTCTATGGTTCCTATGTGCATTGGGAAACATGGCAAAAGGGGGCTACTGCTATCCATTTAATAAAGCACTTAACATATGATTTAAAAAATATTTTTATTGGTTTTAGAGAGGGAGGGAGAAGGAGGAAGAGATAGACATATGAATAATGAGAATCATTGATTGGCTGTCTCCTGCATGCCCTACTCTGGGGATTGAGCCCACAACTGGGGCCTGAGCCCTGGGCAGGATTCAACCATTGAGCCACAGTGGCCTAGCATTAACACATAATTTTCATTGAGTACAGTAGTCATATTGAAACCTACCTGTTATTACTTCTGGCTGAAAAACCGTTGTAAGTGTGTTTATGTCCAAAGCATCTCTTTTCAGGGTAGCTTTAAACTGTGTGAAATCTCACCTCCTGCTGTACCGCCTTTCTCTAGTCACATTGGCTGTTGTACTTGCTCTCACAAAATGAGGTTGTTTAGGTGGGAATAATAATTTATTTGGCTATCTAAAGAGTTTTACTATGTTAGTGAAAAACAAATTTTAATATGTATGCCTGCAAATGCCATATAGTACCCCAACATAATTTCAATTCAGATTCACTTATTACCTATCCTTGGCTCTTCCCGTGACGTATTGTGGTCACTTCCTAAAAAGACTGCTCCAGCCCATGGTTAAAAAGAACAACCCTGCTCTGGGTTGCTGCACGAGGGTCTGGTGTATGTGGTGTGCTTGCCATGGGGATTTTCAGAAGTTAATTGTTATATCCAATCTCCAAAGTTTAAGTTTTTTTTAAAAAATATGTTTTATTGATTTTTTACAGAGAGGAAGGGAGAGGGATAGAGAGTTAGAAACATCAGTGAGAGAGAAACATCGATCAGCTGCCTCCTGCACACTCCCCACTGGGGATGTGCCCACAACCAAGGTACATGCCCTTGACCGGAATCGAACCTGGGACCCTTGAGTCGGCAGGCCGATGCTCTATCCAGAGCCAAACTGGTTAGGGCCAAAGTTTAAGTTTTAATGAGGCCTTATAATACCAATCCTGTACAATCTGGCTGTCAATCCATTAATGCAAATATAATACTAGAGGCCCAGTGCACAGATTCATGCACCGATGGAATCCAGGGATCCCTCAGCCTGGCCTGCACCCTCTTGCAATCTGGGACCCCTCAGGGGATGTTGGACTGCCAGTTTTGGCCCAACATTTCCTGAGGGATGTAGTAGTGCAAATGGCAGGTGGCCAGGGAGGAGCCTGAGTCTGGGCTGGGTGCCAGGCCGCTTCTACTCATCCTGGACCCTGCTACACCTGCTGCTGCCACTGCTCAGTAGTGCTGCCACTGAGGCTGGAAAGGCTTGTGCCACTGCAGCTGCACTTGTCAGCTGTGAGCCTGGCTTCTGGTGCCCATGGATCAGCAGAGCAGTCCTCCCACTATGGGAGTGCACTCCTGCATTGAGCATCTGTCCCCTGGTGGTCAGTGAGTGTCATAGCTACCTACCGGTTGACTGGTTGTTCAGTTGCTTAGGCATATATATATATATTAGGGGCCTGGTGCACAAAAATTTGTGCACTTGGCGGGGGGGTGGGAATCCCTCAGCCCAGCCTGTGTCCTCTCACAGTCTGGGACCCCTCAGAGGATGTCCACCTGCTGGCGTGCCTGGCCAGCCTGGGTGAGGGGCTGATGGATGTTTGCAGGCTGGCCAAGCCCCCCCAGTGGGAACCCTCACACCATGGGGGTGTGGCCAGCCTGGGTGAGGGGCTGAGGGCTGTTTTCAGGCTGCCCACAGCTTCCATTGACCCAAGGTCCCAGCGAGGCTGGCTGGAATCAGGTATCTGGAGTTTATTTATCTTCTATAATTGAAACATTGTTACTTTGAGCAGAGGCCCAGCCAGCCTAGGCAGGCAGTTGCAACAGAAGCTTCCTGTTTGCTCTAGCTCCATGGCTGCCGGCCTCCATCTTGGCTGGGTTAGTTTGCATACAGCTGCTCTGATTGGCTGGTGGGCATGGCTTAGGTATCTTGGAGTGATGGTTAATTTGCATATTACTCTTTTATTAGATTAGATAGAGATCCTGAAACTTCAATCAAAATGATTACCTTGAATAGGACATTTGCAAGAACACGGGCTTTGTTGGGATATTAAATCATGATGCCATCTATAAGATGTTCTTCAAGTGGAGACCTTGAACATAATTGGATGATGAAGCATGTTTTCACACACTGGTACACATGTCACAATTTATTCCCAAAGGGGTTGCGACCCACAGGTTGAGAACTGCTGATCTAGATATACTCAACTGGCTCAAACAGCCTTCATCGAGCCAGTCAAACCACATGCATTACTTTCTTAACCCTCTCACTCATGAAAGCAGCAGATAATAAGAAAAGTTATAATAAACATGAGTGTCATAAAGTTTTATTTTAAAGTATAACTAATTGTAATTATCTTATCAAATTCTTTCCGAAATCTACTATTTTCTGCTGTAAATGCTAATAGTTGAAAGTGTTGCCACCACAACTACATCGCAGGAATCGGATGGCTTAGAATCAGGGTTACATGTGAACTGTGCATAACAGTGTCTAGAGTGGATTTCTTCCTAAATGAAAAACAGGAAGTCAAGATCATTGACAGAAAGATCCCTGATTTTACCTTTGGTGAAATAAAAAAATAAAAACATAATTACATAATTACTTTTTGAAAAGACAATGAAAACATTTTCTTCAGGCAAATATTGAATGCCAAGTGTGTATGAAAATATTAATTTCTTAATATTAAATTTGTATTTGAATCCCCCTATTGTTTGCAGTAGGTTTATATTAGATATTCTTTTTTAAAAAATTGATTTCAGAGAGGAAGGGAGAGGGAGAGAGAGATAGAAACATCAATGATGAAGGAGAATCATTGATTAGTTGCCTCTTGTATGTACCCCACTAGTGACTGAGCCTGCAACTCAGGAATATGCCCTGACCAGGAATCAAATCTGTGACCTCCTAGTTCACAGGTCGATGCATAGCCACTGAGCCAAGCAGGTCGGGCATACATTAGATATTCTTGAGTTTTCCAAGCACACCACAAAACATCTGCAAGTAAGCACAGTTTTACTGTGTGTGTTTTTTTTTCTAGTACTTATAATCTTTATTTCTTTTGCTTAATTATATTGGCTAGGAATTTCAATGAATTAAAGATGGTTGTTATAAGGAAAATCCTTGTCTTATTTTTTACTGTAATGGGACTGATTCATGTGATACCCTTTGAAACATGAGCCTTACTTTTATGCTGAGATAAATGCATTCCATCACATTAAGGAAGTATCACTGAGTGTTATTTTATTATATTTAAAAAATAAATAATGGGTGTTGAATTTTGCCAAATACTGCTGTGGATTTATCATGTAACTTATGTGAAATGAGTGCATTTCTTACTATGAAGCCATTCTTGCATCTTTGGAATAAACCTTACTTGTCAAGATGTAGTCTTATTCCTGATTTCTGTTTGTTAATACGTTAGTTAGGCTTTTGTGTTGATATTCATTAACGAGGTTGGTCTCTAGTTTTGTTTTTTTGTGCAATTCCTGTCAAATGTCAAGTTTTGGTATTAAAATTATACATGTCACACAAGAAAAATTGCAATATTCCCCCCCTGATGTTTTGAAAGTTATTTTTACTATCTTTAAATATTTGTTGTAGAATTCCTCTCTAAAGCCATTTAGATATGTTGCTATTTTTATGGGAGGGGGGACAATGTTATCATATTCTTCTTTTGATATAGTTTTTTTATTTTCTATCTTTTCTGTGATTAGCTTTTTATAAATTAATTTCTGAAGAATTGAACAAAATAATTCCTTATGACTTTCTTAATCCTCTAAGTGATTCTGTGTTTATTTTATATATTCTGTGCTTTACTCTTTAACCAATCCTTTTTATTATCTTTTTCAAAAACTGGATTTTGATTTTATTCTTCAGCTTTATTGTTTTTCTAATTTCTAACTCACTATTTTATTCTCTTTATTGATACATTTTTAGTTTTCTTTAAATTTATTTTGTTTTTTTTTCTAACCTACCTATATTTTATTTTTATTTAAAATTTATTTTTATTGCTGAAAATATTACAGATATCCCCTTTTTTACTCCCATTAACCCCCCCCACCCTGCCTGCTCCAGCTCCCCATGTTCCCCCCGCCCCCACAAAGGTCTTATCCATACAATTGTCTGTGTCCAGGGGTTATGCATCTTTTAAATATAATTTTCATTTTAATACATTTTATATACTTACTAACATAAATAATTCTTATAAGGCTAAAAATTTTCTTATAAACACAGCATTAGCTACATTTTATAGATTTTGATATACTGTATTTCATTCTTATTTGTTTTTTTAATATTTTTATTGATTTTTTACAGAGAGGAAGGGAGAGAGATAGAGAGCTAGAAACATCGATGAGAGAGAAACATCAATCAGCTGCCTCCTGCACACTCCCCAATGGGGATGTGCCCACAACCAAGGTATATGCCCTTGGCCGGAATCGAACCTGGGACCTTTCAGTCCGAAGGCCGATGCTCTATCCACTGAGCCAAACCAGTTAAGGCCATTTTTATTTGTTTTAAGTTTCCAGTTAGATAGAACACATACTAGAAGAAAATATCTCACTTATAGCATGAGTTATTAATTTAATAAAAATGTGCAAGATATATCAGAAGAAAATTTTAAAATACTGCTGAAGGGCACAAGAAAGGATCTGAAGAAATAGAAATACATGTTATATTTTTGAAATAGAGGACTCAATATAATCTACATGTTGATTTTCTATAAATTAGTTTATAAATATAGTGTTATACTAATAAAAGACTATTAGAATTTTGTTTGTTTGTTTTAGGGGTTAGGCAAGTTATCCTAAAGTCCAAAGAGAAAAATGAATAGAAATAGCCAGGAACAGCAATGAAGCGGATTAAAAGTATATATTAAATTGCTGGAAAAATCACAATAGAATATTAGCATTGGTATAGAAAGAGTATATAACTGAAAATCTGGAAGTAGACTCAACTACATATATGAATTTACTATATAATAGAAAGGGCATTTCAAAAAAGTGAATTAAAGATAGGTCATTTACTTAATATGCAAGAACTGGTGAGCCAACTAAAAAAGAAAGTAAATTATATTCATACTACCTACCTTACACCAGGATAAGTTCTAACAGAAACTAACAGAAAAAAGAAAAAATAGAAATGGCTTTTAATTACACAAAAACATATACTTGGATTTTTTTCATTTTTCAGATTGACCAAACTCCAAAAGTTTGATGGAGCTAAGGGAAGCAAACACTCGAGATCAAGCAAGTCAAACTTGCAGCCCACGGGCTGTATGCCTTGTTTATTTGGCCCATGTTGGCCTTTGAGTTTGACATGCTTGCTCTAGGCAATTACAATCTAAATTAGTACAACACATATAGAGTGCAATTTGGCATATTTATTCAAATTATAAATGCATATACATTTTTAATCCAGGAATTATGCTGCACTCATATAGAATATCTGTACAAGGCCCTTTATTGTAGCATCATTTGCAATACAAAAAAACTAAAAACTAAATACCTTGCAATAAGAGATTAGTTAATTGAGTTACGAAGCAACTACAAAATAGCACACTGTGCAAAGCTAAAAAAGAATGAAGCAGCTATGTACTCATGGAAAATCTCCAGGTGAAAAAAAAAAAAAAGGGAGTTGAGCAGCATTTATCTTTTGTAAAAAGAAGCAGTGTGTGGTGGAATGAGAATCTGTGAGTCTTGAAAGGGTACAGAAGACACCGTCAGTGTTACCTATTTTTGGTGGTGGGAGCAGGAAAGGGAAGATGGGAGATAAGAAGGGGATACTTCCTGGTGTTAAATTATCAGAACGTATTTCTAACTCAAACAATTATATTTAAAGAGATAGATTAAGAACAATAAAAATGACAATAATGCTATGAAAAAATTCATCAGAAATAGATGGATCTCGTGTAGATATTTTGAAATAAGATTTTTACCTCTTAGAAGGGAGCTTATCTAATAGAAATCACGGTTTGAGAAATGAATTGCTGTATTCAAAAGAACTGTCACAATAAATTTTCAATGTGCACATGTCTTGCATTCACTGTAATTAATATTGCTAAATGTGTATTTCAAAATTAACTAAAGGTACATTATTAGTTGCCAAAAGTTCAAAATTCAAACTATGACTAAAGTGATCTCTTAACATTATAAAAACAAGGCTTCTGATTTAAAAATCTTGGGACTATATATGTTACGACATGTGACTCACACTTTCCCAGATGGATATGTATTATTCACCACCAAAGATTGGGTGTGAAAATCGAAAAATATTTTTTAAAATTATGTTGGTAGAAAATCAGAGAAGTAATGTATAATAATCTCACATATTATGTAAAGCATTTTACTAGGATGTCTATAGTTTTGATAAACTTTTTGGGGGGCTCAATTAAAGATAAGATATATTTGGTAATACATCAATTCATTCAATAAATGAGTTATTATGTACAAAAATATGGTTGGCAATCTACACTGAGGAGAATTCAAAGAGGAATCTAGTGTAGCCATCATATTCAGAGTGCTTACAATATAGTAGAGGACCTAACACACACATCAAAGATTAACAGCAGAGTAAAGAAGCTGACCACAATGTTATAAGAGGATAGTGGTAGCAGATAGACTATGTTCACTTAAGATCATATTGAACTGAATTTTAAAAGGTAGGTAGAATTTTAGTAAGCAAAGGTCAGAAAAGTAGAATTTCAAAGTAGAATTAATTTTAGGTGGGAAGGAAAGTTTAGAAAGCATTCATGAAATGGCAGTGTTAATACACACACACACACACACACACACACACACACACACACACATATATGCACTAGAGGCCCAGTGCACAAAAACTTGTGCACTCAGGGGCGGAGGGTGCTTCAGGTGGCTTGTGCCCCCTCCCAGTCTGGGACCCCTCAGGGGATGTCCACCTGCTGGCATGCCTGGACAGCCTGGGTGAGGGGCAGAGGGCCGTTTCAGGCTGCCCACAGCCCCTTCAGGGTTCAGGTCCCTACTGGGGTGCCTGGCTGGAAGCAGGTATCTGGGATTTATTTATCTTCTATAATTGAAACTTTGTAGCCTTGAGTAGAGCTCAGGGCCTACAGCACCCTGGCTTCCTCCATTGCCTGGGGCAACTCCAGCTCTGTAGCCATCACCATCTTAGTTGAGCTAATTTGCATATTTGCTCCTGATTGGATAGTGGGCATGGCTGGTGGGCATGGCTTGTGGATGTAACAGAGTTAGGGTTAATTTTCATATTACTCTTTTATTAGAATATATATATATATATATATATATATAATTTAATAAGGTTGTAATAGGAGATGAGAGATGGGGAATAGTTGATACAAGACCATAGGAAGAGAGGACGATTATGTCACATAGCTCCATGGAGACAGGGTCAGCCACCATACAGCCTCCAAGGGATACATAATTGTAGCCCTGCCCAAAGAGTAGGTCTTTTATTAATTGGTAAAGAAGAATCTATCAAAAATTTCTGAACACTGAAATGTTATAATAAAACTGTCTTAAGATAATTATTCTGGGAATTTGTCCTTAAAGGAATAAAAGAAAAAGAAACACTTCAGGATCTTAACATTAGTCCAAGTGAGAGATAACCTCTCACTTTCTGTTTCTTGGGATAGCTATCAATTTCCTACCATGGGGTGCTGGTCCTTGGAATGTACAGGACGTAATGACGTGAGAGATACTGTAGAGACAGAAATAGGCTTCGGAGACCACTGAGTGGAAACTGATGACGGTAAGGTTTCAGATCTTGGTAACCGGGACAAGAGTCCTGGCAAGGGTGGAGTTAGGAGGAGGAACCGGGTGTAATAAAGAAATTGTTAAATTTGAGGTGTTAGCAGAAAACCCTGGAGGGGTGTTCATGATGTATGTGAAAGTCATGGAATTAGAGGTTGAAAATGAGAGTAGCGTGGGCAGCACAGATGTGTCAGTCCCCTAAATGAGGTGGTGGTGGGAACTGGGAGGCTGGCTGAGAACACAGGAATGCAGACACAGACAAGCAGAACCTTGGGTGTGGGAGGTGGTAGACAGGCAGTCACACAATCACATCCCAACAGGAGAAAACCTGCGAGATCAACGTATTTGTTCCCTTAAATACATTGATCTCTAAAATCTTTCTTTCCTCTTCTGCCTCCCTGGCCTGTTACAGATGAGCAAACTGAAGTCATGACAGGAGAGAAGTGAGATGGATGGTCTCCAGCGATTCACAGAAGTAGAGGCCATCTTTGAAACTTAGGGTGGTGTCGAAGAGGGAAAAATGAGGCCCATTCTTTAGTATGTAAGAGTCTTAGGAACAGTTGTTAATTGTCTTTGAAGAAAATCAGAAACATAAACACGTTTATAGGGAAAGGGAGTCAGCCCAACAAGAGATTAAATATTTAAAACAAAGAGGACTCTCAGAGGGTCAAGCATACATTTAGACATGTTGGTTTCCCCAGTAATTTTCTGAGATAAAATTGACATATAAGCATCAAGAGAAGTTAATCTAAAAAGCAAGATAAAGAGGGAGAGGCTGCTGCCTCAGAAGCCTAAGAGAAGGATAATAAGAGCAATAAGATGGCATGTGTGTGCTCTTTGTAATATGTGATTTTGTGCAAACCAAGGCAAGGAGTGCTGTGGGAACTTCCCTGCCTGGCACCCTGGCAAATGGGAAGGGGGGTTCCCACCCATGTGGTCCCCACCCACACTCCTGATCACTCCATCCATGTCTGCATAGGGAAAGAGGTAAAAACAGAGTACATTAGCATGGGAAAGGGGGAAGGTGGACAGATATTTGTTAGTTCAATATGATTTCTTCAGGAAACAGAAGTTAAGCTATATTGTTGAATGGAGCAGCCGGGAGCTTAGAGGGATGGGGAGGCTTGCAATTGACCGTGGTTTTAAAATATTGGGGTAATTCTACTTTTTGCTCCGCTCTTCTGCTTTGGAATGATCTAGGCTCAGTATTTTGGGCAAATAGCGTTCCACAAAGCGCTGTGGCTAGCTACCATTCTTCATTTGCACAGGGTGACCTCTCATGATATCACCCAGTTCCCGCCGCCAGTACACCTGCTAGAGCACCTGTATTCACAGCACACCATGGATGGGATTAGACAGTGAGGCTGATCGTGTGTGGGAAGGGAAAAAGCTCCATTCCTGGGTGGGAACCATTTCTGAAGAGCTTAGTCATCAAGCTTTTCAGAAGTTTCAACAATTTAACTGTTGTAATTGCATTGCTCTCTTTTCTATATTTCAGAGACAGGCTGCTGAAAGCCATAATATAGCTTAGCATTTGGTTCTCATTGTTTCTTCATTTTATGGTGTGCCTTAGAGCAAAGTGAGGCATCCACACAGTGCCAGTCAATTCCAGGATATAGAAAGTTCTGAAGGAGGCAGATTATAAGGGCTCAGAGAGAAACAGAGAGAGGGATGTTACTAAGAGACATTTTCTTCTCCATTTACAATTAAACTGCTTTTCCTGGCGACTTTTAGTCTGTTGTCTTTTTTTTTTGTAGCAGGCAATGTAGTGGTTAAAATAAACACAAATAAACTTGAACTGCCCTGCTAACAGATTGAAATTCATTTGGATTATAGATGCATGAAGGATGTTACCCATGCTATATCTAAAACAGATGAAAATGGCTTTGGGCTCCCCTAAAAGTGTCAGGGCCACAGGAACTCGCCTAGTGCAGGATTTAAAGTACTGAGTTAACAGAGAGAGATGCAAAATCACATGAAACTATTACATTTGATTCAGATGTATGGATTGTATTGCTCCCACATGGTGGTATTTGGAGAAGTACTATATTGGGAATCAGCTTCTCATTGTTTTCAGCTTCATTTCTGCATTAATTCTGTGTGCCCTTGGGCAAATCACTTAATCTCCCAGTTCCCCAATTTACTGGACTATGATATGGGACTACCTATTGCTCAGGGAAATTGGGGTAATTGTGAGGACAAAACATTAGAATAGCAAAGATGTAAGCAACCATAATATAAAATGTTATAGAACCAAGTAATCACCTAGTCTTAGAAATTACTAGAAGCAGATGAATATGTTGGTCCAATACCATATACTTCAGGTCAAATAAAAGTATAAATGCTCCAACTGCTATTTAACCCAGAAATCTAACTGCTTTGTGCCTACAGTAATTTTGTAAAGTTATAATCTTGCATGGGTATCATGACTTACTCTTCAAATCGCCCCAACTCACTCACACACAGTGCTATAAATACTGGGGAAAACTGAGTTCTAAACAATTTCATTTTCTTCATTGGCTGGCTAATAAATTTTTTCCCCAATGACAATATTTATCTTTATTTTCTGAAATTAATGCCCATTCCCAATAGTGCCCATTTCCAGGAGATATTCACTACTGCACAGACCTAAGTAACATGTATCATACCTCCTAGAAACAGTGTTTTCAAAACAGAAAATGTAATTTTAACATCCATTGCACATGACTATTTTCAGTGCACAATTATATAAATTCTTTATTTTGCCACATATCCAGTGCAATTATTATAAGGCTAAGTCTGTTTTACTTGGCAGGAAGTAAGAAAAGCTTTCATACACTTTACTTCAAGAGGCAACTGAACACTGGGCTCCCATTAAGACTGTTTAAGGTGCAAATACAAAAACTATAGAGTGAAAACAATTATAAATGCATGAAGTAGAGAATTCAAAATATGCCCTGCTTCTTAGTTAACAGGTAAAATGAAAAGCTATCCTAGTTAGCAGATGGGGAGATATTCACTTTCCCTTTATAAACTAATACATTATTCTTATGTTAGAAAGAAGATGTGGTACATTTATATAATGGAATACTACTCAACCATAAGAAAATATGAAATACTGCCATTTGTGAAGACATGGATGGATCTTGAGAATATTATGCTAAGTGAAAGAAGTCAGACCGAAAAACTTAAGAACCATATTATTTCACCCATATGTGGGATATAAAACTGAAAGCAACAAATGAACAAACAAGAAAAATAAAAACTCACAGACACAGACAATAGTATGGTTTTATCAGAAGGAAGGGAGGGGGGTGAGGAACAGCATAGGGCAAAGAAGGTCAAATATATGGTGATGGAAGATTTGAATGTGGGTGGTAGGCACACAAATACAGGTGACGTATCATAGAATTGTACACTTAAAACCTATATAATCTTATTAACCAACTAGAGGCCTGGTGCATGGATTCACGCACCAGTGTGGTCCCTCACACTGGTGCACAATCTGGGCTGGGGAAGGACTGTGGATGGGCTCCAGGGCATGTCCAGCCTGTCTTGCCCACTCCCAATCAGCCAGAACCCCAACAGCAAGCTAACTACTGGTCAGAGCATCTCCCCCTGGTGGTCAGTGTGTGTTATAGCTACCAGTTGAATGGTTGAATGGTCGCTAGGCTTTTATATATATAGACTAGAGGCCTGGTGCATGAAAATTCATGCACTTGGAGGTGGGGGGGGGGGTCCCTCAGCCCAGCCTGTGCCCTCTTGCAGTCCAGAATCCCTGGAGGGATGTCCACCTGCCAGCTTAGGCCTGATCCCCAGAGGAATGGGCCCAAGCTGACAGTCAGACATCCCTCTGGCAGCCCAGGAACATCCAGGTGATTGGGCCTATGCTGCAGTTGGACATCCTTAGTGCAGTGGAGGAGGTGGGAGAGGCTCCTGCCACCACCACTGTGCTCACAGCCTTCAGCCCGGCTTGTGGTTGAGCAGAGCTCCCCCTGTGGGAGCAAGATGACCACCAGGGGGCAGCTCCTGAGTTGAGCATCTACCTGCTGGTGGTCAGTGCAGGTTATAGTGATCAGTTGGTTGTGCCAGGTTGTTCCACTGTTAGGGTCAATTTGCATATTACCCTTTTATTATACAGGATGTTACCTGATAAATTTAATAAAGTGAATAAGGATCACTTTAAAAAATATTTTATTGATTTTTTGCAAAGATGAAGGGAGAGGAATAGTTAGAAACATTGATGAGAAGTATTGATCAGCTGCCTCCTGCACACCCCCTACTGGGGATGTGTTTGCAACCAAGGTACATTCCCTTGACTGGAATCAAAACTTGGACCCTTTAGTCCCCAGGCTGATGCTCTATCCAGTGAGCCAAACTGGCCAGGGCAAGGATCATTTTTTAACTGAATATAAATCATATTTACTAGAGTAAAATGGGCTGCTCTTTAGCTTATTGAACATTTGATTTGCAAGAATGCCCCTTTTGTTTTTAATTGCATTCCAACCTTATTAAATGACACTCATGTGCTCTGAAATAATAGTATGATGGCCACGACTCAAAGTTTTTTTGAAAGTTGAAAAGCTTGCCACGCCACCAGACAATGGGTCAGATTGGACTCAATGATCTGTGCAGGTACTTTAGAAACACTGTGGCATTTAGTTCTATTATTTCCATTTTGCAGATTAATTAATAAAGACTCTTTGAAGTTCAGTTGGTTTTTAAATATAAGCTTTACATTTGGAGCTTGTCCCATTTTACTGATATTGATTTTCAAAAGATAGATAATGTCAGTGTTGATATAATAATGTATTCTTAAAAGAATTATTTACCAATTATTTATTTTTTCTATTATGTGCATTATTAACAATTCTGGATATTTTAAGGTTCTGATTACTTGCAATCTTATTAAATTCTAGTCAAGCATTCTTCCTTCTATTTCTAAAATATGACTGGCCTTTGGAAACAAAAAAAGGACAGAGCACTTGTCTCCATAAGCAAAAATATTATAGTTTTTAATGCATGGAATTATTTATCCACAAATAAATATATAAATATAAATAAATATATAATAGTATTTATTATACTATTTGTTTTTGTAAAAATATATAAAAATGGAACACAAAAAATTCCACAGAAAAATAGAAAAGAACTTGGAAGAGACATTAAGTCCTATGGGACACCATGTGTCAGTGAGTCCGTTCTTACCACTCAACTCCTAATAACCTGGGCATGAAGCTTAGCAGTTATTTTGTTCTTTGTGCATCTAAACCAAAATCTGATTTGACTGAATTTTGTCTGACTTGATTATGAGACTCTGTTTCCCTCTGGGTCACAGTCCTAAGCTTCTAGTCAGCAATTATTCCGTGCGTTATGATGCCACCATTCCACTTGTTCTTCATAGCATAGCAAATGCTTATGGTTGGGACAGCTCTAGAAAGATTGCCAGAGGGGTGGACTAGGTATTTATTTTTATGTCATTTCATTCCTCTGAGCCTTACTTTCTCCATCTACAGAAACTGGGATTCAGTACTTATCTCAAGGGATGCTGTGAATATTAAATACCACAATGCATCTACGAAGCAGCCAGAACCTGACAAATGGCAGGTGCCTTATAAGTTATTCAAGAGTGATTTCTTACTCATCCAGATCCTCCTCAAAATGGATTTGACAGAACACTCAATAAATGATAGACTTTTTACCCCTTCTTTTTTATTTTATTTTTTTTTTGCGGGGGGCAATATTAGTAAGATTCTCATGTTTATATAACATTGATTCACTAAATGTCACTGTTTCCTATACTTGGTTATGTCAAAATGTGGGGTGGGATCTTCCTGACATGATGCAGATGGACTAGTCAGGCCATAGCTTGCCCATTTAGAGGCTCGAGTTGGAGGCAAACACAATGGCAAGAGATGTCACACCCACTTGGGGAGGTGGCTCTGCTGCTGAGCCTCCAGAAATGATGTCACTTTTCTTGAGCTGGACTTTGAATACCATCCTATCCCAATGTTTTGAAAATCCCTTTTGTACCTAATGTACTGCCATTCAGGACTTCTGTCTATAGAAAAGGCTGGGCTTAGTACTATTACCCAGCAGAGAGCACATGACAACTTGCATAAGAACAGGCAAGAAACACATTACTTACTCTTATGCATCATTCAGGAAGAAATGTTGAGCTTATTATTGCAACACATTTCTGAATGAGGGGTCAGACATGTATTCTGCCTCAAGTAGCAGAAAGGCAAATAAGACAATTTGGTCTTTTGTCAGATGGTTGCTTCTTGTTTTAGACTATAGCTCTGAAATTCTGTAACTCTTGTACCCTGGAGGTATTTATAAAACATATTCCTAATAAGTCTAGAATTACCCTTGGTGGACTGAAATATCAGGACATTTATATCCCAGTTTATAAAATATCTTTCTAGAGATAGAAAGTTCTAGAAGCAAAATTCACTTCCATGAAGTTACTCTGCTTTTTCAAGATTATGATCACCATTTTCACTTACATCATACTTGGTAAACATGTTTATTTTATTTCATTTTTAATTAATATTCAACTTAACTCTTGCTATGACTTCCCTGTCTGACAGGCAGAATTCAAGAATCTGGATGTAGAATTCCTGGACACTGCAGAGTTAATTAATACCTCAGGAAAACAATACCCTGTGCAGGCAGTGGCTTTAGAACACATTCAGGAGGGCATGGGCTATATATCATAACCAGGTGTCAACCACCGGCGTGATGGAACCCATTGTATGGAAAAATGTATCACTCAAAATCAAACTGTAACATCAACTAAAACTCAGTAATGTGTTCTCTGCTTCTTTTTAACCTTCTGTTGTTGCTTATTTGAAAATCCTGGCAACTGTCAGTGATGGAATATTCATGAGGCTATACTCATTCCAAGACTGAAATGTTAGATTCTGCCACTTTTTCATAGATGGCAGTAGAAGTGCGATTTCATTTAAATAGAAGTCTTTTTTTTTTTTAAACACATCCTACATACGTGAGTCAGTAACAATTGTGGTTGAACCATAAGTGTAATTTTCATGAATGGTAAATCCTGTTTGCCCTCTTACCCTGGATATTTCTACTTTTTAAAATTTTATTTTACCACTAGCCTGGCAATCTGTCAAAAAATTGGCTAGCTCCTGATTGCTTCTATGAAAAAAAAATTCAAATTAAACATTTCTGTATAAATATTTATTTTAAATTTAATATTGATTTCTATAATCACAAGATACACTTGTAATAGGGTTCTAAACTATAGCAATAACATAACATTTGGATAATATGTTGGATACAAACATACAAATATTTTCAGGCACCTTTCTCCATAAAAAAAATCCTTTAGCCAGTAAGCACATGGTAAACACACAGAATATATCTCATAATTCTATGCAAATATAGAAAGCGTTTCAATTTGGCTCTCTCAATAACAACATAGGATTATTATGAGTGTAATAGTTTTATGTTCAAGTGGAATTCTGCTGCATTAAATTCATTGTTAATCAAATCAGTCAAGCTCTCTCTGGAATTTCAATTTACACATTTGCAAAATATTAGCCGTGGTTAATGTTTGATTTATTCCTACATTTGATTACTCATATGCACCTTTAGAAAGAAAGCTTTCACCTCTCAACGCTGTATTCTTTCTTCTTTAGGGAGGGTGGACAACATATATTTTAGTTCCAAAGGATATAATCAACTCTGATAATGTAACTGTTAACGCATTAAGAAGCCAGGCAATATTTATTCCACCAAACTCCTGATTTTGGAAAGCAGGTCCTATTGTTCCTAAGTGTGAAGCATTTGGGCTCTAGGTGCCACGCATCATGCCACAAAGTTTCAGGAGGTGAAAGCACTGGGTCCCCGAGAAAGGTTCCTGGTTCAGGGGGCGGAAGGCAGCGTCTGGGCTCGCCCCAGTGCATAGGAGAAGCATTTGTGCTCACACTTCTGTTTGAGCCCCTTCACCTTCGAATCTCGTTTCTTCACAGGGAACTGTAGGGGCGAAATCCGCTACATGCAGAGCAGGTGTTAGAGGCGCTCAGCCGCGTCCATGCCTTTGTCGCTGCGTGACCTTGGGCAGCCAGTGCACCCTTGGAAGCTGATTATTGTAAACCTATTATTTACATTTAGGTTCTATTTATTTAGCATTTATTACATGCTGGGTGCTTTCACACCTTCAATTTTGACATTAACTCTCTGAGGAAGGAGAAAGGCAATATCATTCCCTTTAGAACAAATCAAACTCTGTGGGGTTCAGGGACTTGGCTAAGGAGACATAACCGAGGGGCAGCCCTGACCTACACACTGTTACTCCAACCTGGGGCCCGTGGCAGTAAACTCTGCCTTTTCTGATCGCAGCTCCTGCCCCATTTATATCACAAGGTGGATGTGAAAATCTAATAGATCACATAAAGGAAAGTTCTTTGTAAGCTGTAAAGAGCTGAAAGGTACAGGCTAACACAACCATGACCCCCCACTAACTGGTTAACAGGAGTAGTCTAAGGTTCCTTTCCTCTAACAGGAAAAAACAGTTCTCACTGACAATCACTTTAGGAAAAACACTAATGATCACTATCGGTAGACACATGCGTTTTTCAATTTTTGGTGAGAAACTGGACTTTACACAGCAGTCTTTAAAAAAGATATTAATTCTATCTGTTTTGAAATGTACTCAAGCAAAACTGTATGTTAGTCTCACACACAACTGTGAAAGAGGCTCAGATGAGATCGTCATCATATTGAAAATGAGAATAGGGTCAATTATAAATGAATAAAGACAGAAATACCACGATTCTAATTTTAGTTAAAGGAGTGATGTAAGCTTAACACAAACCAAAATAAAGATATGTGGCTATCAGTTGGAAATTCAGGCTCTAGAGAAAATATTATCAATGAGTGTTATTGGCTAAAATGACAAACTTGTATGTCTACACTGATATGTTTGCTTGTTAATTAATTAACCTGTATTTTTTGGGGGTGACATATGGTTAATGAAACCATACAGGTTTCAAGTGTACAACTCAATAAAATATCATCTGCACACAGCATCGTGCATCCATTGCCCCAAATAAATTCTTTTTCCATTCCCATTCATCCCTAGCTTGCCACTTACATCTTTCTCACCCCCGATTTCCCTCTGGCTATCACCATACTGTTGTCTGTGTCATATATATATTAGAGGCCCGATGCATGAAATTTGTGCAAGAGTAGGCCTTCCCCCGACTGCTGGCACTGGCTTCCCTCTGGCACCCAGGACCCAGGCTTCCCTCATAGCCCTGGCTTCGTCTGGAAGGTCATCGGAAGGATGTCTGGTCTAATAAGCATATTATACTTTTATTATTATAGATATTTTTCCTTAACCCCATCAACTTTTATCATCCAGCCTCCCTCTAATAGTTGTCAGTCTGTTCTATGCATTTATGCTTCTGTTTCTATTTTGTTTGTTAAATTATTTTGTTCATTAGACTCACATGTGAGATCATATGGTATTTATCTTTATCTGGCTGACTTATTTCACTTTCATCTGTTTCAACAAATATATTTTCAATGCTCGTTTTTAGTTGGACTGTGAAGATTGTGTCAAGATGGTCATTTTAAGAGCTGGTCCTTATGTTGCTGCGTATATGAGTAATTATTCTGTATAAATTTCTTTCCATTTACAGTGATCAATAACATTTCCATTTGACCCCCCTACTTGTAACTGTCTTACTCTGAGTCAAGCTTGAATTGGATACTTAAGGACAAAGAATTATCTACTATTTTCCCAGTGGAATAAACATTGGCCCACATAACTCTTTTTTCAACTAAAGATTATGTTATCATAAAAATGAACTATGTACTGAATAGTCAGAAGCTATACATTATACAAAATGGTTATTAAAAATGTAATGCTTGGCATTTAAGTAATATGATTTCCATCCATACATAAGTAGATGAATACATATGATACTACATTTTGCATAGCAAGATAAATATAGTATATGAAATATTCTAGATGTATATGTAATAATATAGAAATGCAGAAAATGAATAGACAAAAGAAAATTATAAACCTAGTATGTGAACTCACATTTTAATAATTTCTGCTCTAAGCTTTTTTAAAACTGTTTTTTCAATTTTTGGTTGTTTATAGACAGCTTCTCTGAACCTAAGCAGAAGATCTGATTTACTTTAAATTGAAAAAAATGCTCAAATAATATAACAATTTCAAATATGTACTTTTTGTAGCTGTTGACACCATTGATTCATGTCATCTGAAGGTATTTCTTGAAGCAAGAAACTTACAAGGCATTGTATACAAACAATAATTTAATCATTGCAAATAAGGAAAGCCTATGAATGCAAGTGGAATATAAGTCTTTCTCCAAGTGAAAACAGCATACTAAGATGAAGATATTTAAAACAATAAAATTAAATTATTTTGGGAGATACTATATAATGGTAGAGTTTTTGGTAAATATCTGTGCCTTTGTTGAAATATGTTTTTAGAAAGAAATAGCAAAAATAAAATTTAAAAAATCCATTCTTCTCTTGCATTTCATTGTCAACAGAATGTTCCTATACTTCATACAACCAGGAAGAATCCACTATTTTAACCTTATACATTTACAGATTCAGTAGAATTGTATCTAAAGCCATTTTTAATTAGAAACCAGCAATGAAATAGCTTATCAAATATTTTATTTCTTCCTTCAAAAATCCACATAGGATTGTTTGGTGACTTTGCTTTGAAGAAAGTGTCTTTTATTACTTATTTTAGTACAACACATTAAAATCAAATATCTCCTGTAGCAAAACGATTCAAGTCCCTGGAACTCAAATAATTTTCTAATAAAAAATGCATGAGACAAATAAATGCACTTTATGTTCCACAAGAAAAGGCAGTTTCAACAGGCTAATGCTCAGAGAAAATTCATTTTATCAACCAGCCATTTCATTCTTTGGTGCTGTTACAAGCTCCTTCCAGTTGCTAGGCAACCATAATTCATAGTACCTTTTAATGGATACTCTGCTACTGCTGAGAACATTAAGGTGAAGAGAATAAATGCCTTGGGTGAATCTTGAAATCTTTCATTATGCATGTCATTCTATTTCTGTAATGCTATAATGCTGAAATGTTTCTGTGGCAGGAAACTGAGTTGTAGTAATTGCATATTCCACTCATATATGTTTTGTAAGCAGAGCAGCACGTACTTGTCTAAAATGAGTTATTTCAAACATGATTGAAATTGGACTTTTCTACCTCTAAAGGTAGTAAATAAATCTAAAGAAAGAAAGAATAGGTTTAGAGTAAAATGTCTTGAAACTTCCAGTAAGAATGAAGAAATCTTGCAGCACAAATCAAAAGCAATCAAGCTGGTACATACTCGATCAGGATTGTTTATACATTTGTGGAACACAGAGGTTTAAATATGAAAATAAAATAGATAGAATGTACTGCAAGCCTTAAGACAATCCAGACTACCTTCATAATCGGGTATACATATGCTAACAATATTCATGTGTCCAAGTTTTATTGAATCTGGGAATGCACTATGTACACTTTTCATATTGTTGTCAAATGGAAGAGATCTACAATAATAAAAGCATAATATGCAAATCAACCAAATGACTGAACAGCAGAACAAGTGTCTGGATGACCTTCTGGAAGACCACGCTGACATGCCTGGTGCCAGGCCAGCCAAGGAAGTGCGATGTGATTGGTCAGGGGGCCCTGCCATTGCCCCACGATTGCCCCACAGAGGGAGGTCCAGGCCACTCTCTGCTTGGTGATGGATCAGGGGGCCCTAGCCAGGTGGACAGGTCCTCCCTCTGCTGAGCGATTGATCGCAGAGCCCTGTGATTGATCGCCCCAAAGAGGGAGGTCCTGGCCACCAACCAGTGATGCTGTGGCGGGTGTGCAGGGCCGGCCAGTGATCACAGAGGGAGGCCCAGGTCAGCCAAGCGATTGCACCCCATGCCTGTTGCCCACAGAGGGAGGTGACTGGTGGGGGAGGGGGGAGCAGCTCCACACAGATGGGAAGCAGTGGCAGCTTCAGGGGCAGGGCCAGCTGCCGGCAGCCAGGAAAAAGAAAGCCCTGATAGGCCCTGATTACTGGCCAGCCCTAGGGATCCTACTCAAGGGGTCCTGGATTGTGAGAGGGTGCAGGCTGGGCTGAGGGACACCCCTGCCCTATGCACAAATTCTGTGTACCAGGTCTCTAGAATTATATATTGATACTAGGGGCCCAGTGCACGAAATTCATGCACTGGAGGTCGGGGGGTTCCTTAGTCCAGCCTGCCCCCTCTCACATATTGGGAGCCCTCAAGGGGTGTCCTACTGATGGCTTACGCCTGCTCACTGCTCCCCTTGGGGAGCGAGCCTAAGCTGCATTCTGGACTCCCTTTGTGGGAGGCGACCAGGCTAATCAGGGGAAGCCCCATCACCCTGCTGCAGCCACTGCCAGTCACCACAGACACCAAGGTGTTTTCATCAACACAGACTCCAGTCCCTTCACCATGAAGAAATGACAACTTTCTTTAGGCATTTTCAAGATGTGTCTTTCATAGGATATGACCTTTCTTTCTTTCTTTCTTTCTTTCTTTCTTTCTTTCTTTCTTTCTTTCTTTCTTTCTTTCTTTCTTTCTTTCTTTCTTTCTTTTCCTCACCTAAGGATATGTTTCCATTGATTTTTAGAGAATGCGGAAGAGAAGGGAAAAACAGAGAGAAAATCAAAGTGAGAGGAACACTTTGATTGGTTGCCTCCTGCATATGCCCTGACCTGGGTGCTGGTCAGGGGGGAACCTGCAACCTAGGTACATGCCCTTGGTCAGAATTGAACCCAAACCCTGTAGTCAGCAGGCTGATGCATTATGCACTGAGCCAAACCAGCTAGGGCAGGATATGACATTTCTTAGCCCTCCAGCAGTGGACCTTCATTTTTTTCTCCAGGAGTGTGGTGGAAAAACCCTAGATTGCCTTTTTGGATTCTTATTACCCAAGTTACTAAGGATATTACCAGTGGCATACAGGGAGCTTAGCCAATGAGCAGTAAGAAAAGGTGTTTCCTTTGTAGTTCACTCTAATCACCAGTTCTACCCCTGCCCCTCCAATCCCAGCTCCAACCCTGCCCAGGCCTGTAACCTCTGGCCTAGATACAGGCCTGGGCAGGGGACCGCCAAGCCCCTCTGATTGTCTGCTTCACAGAGCCCAGGCCTCTGCGATCACTGGCTCTGATCCTGCCCCCTGCAACTGCCGGCTCTGCCCTTGCCCCACTGGCAGCCTCTGGCCAAGGCTTCAGGCCTGGGCAGGGGACCCCAAGACCCCTGCTTTGCCAGCTCCACTGGTGCCCAGACCCCTGCAATTGCAGGTTCCACCCCTGCCCCTCCGATCGCTGGCTCTGCGGAACCCAGGCCCCTGCAATCTCTGGCCTTGACCCTGCCCAGGCCTGAGGCCTCTGGCCCAGGCCTTATGCCTGGGTAGGGTATCCTCATACCCCTCCGATCACCTGCCCGCTCTGATCACCAGCTCTGCCCTTGCCCATGCCTGAGGCCTCTGGAAAGGCCTTTGGCCTGGGCAGGTGACCCCCCAGCCCCCTCTGATCACCTGTTCTGCCCCTCGGGCCCCCACCTCCCCCACCACCAACCTGGCTAACAGGCCTGATCACTTCAGTGGCAGGGCTGATCTGTACTGGGTGCTGCCATCTTGTGACTATGGGGGTGGCCATCTTGTGGCTATGGGAGCGGCCATCTTTGTGATGGAGTGATGCCTAATTTGCATATTACTCTTTTATTAGATAGGATAATTATATTTATTGTACAGTATGCTATTTTTTTTTAATTATAAACATTAGTTTAATTTTTCTAACATCAGTAACTTATCTTTGTATTTTTATATATATAGGTTATCTTATTGTATTTAAACTAAACCTAGAGGTTTAACCCAGAGCAATCATCATTAGAATGAGTGCACTTTTTCTCTTTTTTCCCTCAATGTGGGGGTACATAATTCTTTTAATGCAAAAATAATAGCCTTTTTTTTCTGATGGATGCCATTTTTAACTCTTCCTTATTGCATTTTCCTTACTGGTCACTATTAATTTATGGACTGAAATAAAAAAACCTCAACCATGCCTCTATCTTCATGTATGAATGAAAAAATGAACAATTCAATCTACCGTCTGCATGTTGAACCAAACCAGTGGTTCTTACTTGATGGCTGTAGCAAGGGGTTCCCATAAGAGAATCTGTGGGCTCACCTAGAACTCTGAGTCAGAACTCCTGGAAAATGGGTGATGGGTGGAGAAGCACCGAGTTTGGGACTCAAACCCGGGCTGAGAAAACAATGTCAAATGTGGAGGCTTCCCCACATCTAGAACGCGGGTATTGTATTAGGTTTCATTTTTCAATCTTACCTGTTGCCTGGAAATATGAGCTAGTTGATCATGTTATTTTGTCCAAAATGGGATATAAATCTTTCTGTCCCCTGGTCATTTGGATTATTTAAATTCACTTTTCTTTTGGTAGCTGCACGAAGAACACATCTACCACTTCACAGTACAGTGTGGCTCTTTGTTTCTTTCTCAGTCCATCCTTCTGCCTGAAAATAATGCTGAGTATCCTTCACGAGTGTTTGAAAATCCAGCAATCTTTCCATGAACTCCTATGAACGCTGCTCAGTATCCTCTTACTTAGAATAATGCCAGCTCTCCTGGCTCTTGGTAAGTGTCAACCCTGTTACAAAGCTTTCAAATGACTTTGTACTACCTTCCGTTCTCACTAACTGCTGGCTGGGGGCCCAGCCTAAAGCATGAAAATAAAAGTATCTGTCCTAAGTAAAACAACAACAACAACAACAAAACACACCAAAAAAACCTTAAGAAAAAACCCTGCTTATCCTTTAAAAACATCTTGTCTTTGAGTGAAAACTAACCTTTCATTAAAAGCACTAACTGAGCAAGTAGGATTCGTGCGGTCCATCCAGGCACTGATCACAGAAATTAGGAATTGTAGAATTAAGGCAGAATGAGACCAGAGACCCTGGAGGGTGAGGGAGGACATGATTTTGTGAGAATCGGTGCAGTTGAAGCACAGTGTTAAACTAGTGTTCCAAGATGAGTGTAAAGGAAATTTGCCATAGTACAAATGTGTAGTGGACACTTGTTTTTGACGGGTGTTAAAATTGAGGGTCTCGATCACATGCCATCATTAAAAATCCCACGGAAAATGTACTTCTTGTAGAAGGAGGCGGGCTAGTCAAAAGCTTCTGGACAGACTCCAACTGTGTAATTACATCCTATCTAAATTCCCCATGTAGTTTCAACTGAATAAGGTATTTTTCATTTCTAACCCAGAATTCAGATATAGCTTTTCTCTGCCCTGCTAAACAGCTGCAGCATTTCCCCTCAATGGTATTTAGAATTGGACTCAGGTGGGGTTTTCCATCAATTCTGGGAATGTTCATCTTTGGTTTCCAAGTTTAATAAGAGATCTTTTTGAATATTGGCTAATATTTACATTACTAAAAGTCTCATTAAATTGGGGTACATGATAAATACAGAATTTGTGAACAGGAAGTGACCTCAGGGGTCATCTAGTCTTTTTCCTTCATGGGGAAAAAACTGAATTGCTAACGAGTTAACATATATCCAGGGCCTATTATGTAGGTGTAGAGATATTTAATTAACGATGGCTCAAAGTTATGCAAATATATGATAGCAGATCCAGAAATCTTAACCCTAGACCCTGGCCTGGTCACCCAGGGCTCATTTCACTATGCTATTGTGTTTTATATTTTTTTCTAATAAAATGCATTATCATATTCCTGGTTATAGAGGTTAGATAAGCAAGCAGTATCAAAGTGAACCATACTAGTATTACCAACATTTTAGCAATTAAGTAAGAATATATATTTAGGAAACAGAGCTCAGGTCATGCTTTATAAATAGATATATGGTGTGTTTCAATGAGAAAAACACTCAAGTACACTGATTTGAATGGTTTTCCTAAGAAAGATACTAAAATTCTGGATTGACAAGATGCCACACTATATAACAATTTATACAATACTTTTCCATTGTTAAATGTGTGACTTTTCAGTATGTGTGTTTAATACTTATCTTTCCTCTTGGACTATAAATACACAGATGATAGGGACAATATTTATTTATTTATTTATATTTAAACACACATACACACACACCCATATATATTGTTTGCTTGTTTGTTTACTGCTATATGTGCTCCTAAAGCTCAGAGCCTAGTTCTAAGTAGGTGGCACAATAAATATTTGCTGTTAGATTATTTAGAGGTTTTCCAGGTTACAAAGAAGCACTGTTACATTTATGATTTCTCTCAACTTCAAAAGCATATTGGGGATTGAAGAACCACTTCCACCTGTGGTTGAGCTCTGGCAATCCCTGGAAAATAACATTTGCTGGCATTCTATTGAATCAAAATGATGACTCTACCGCCAGATTCCTGGTTAGCTCATAGATAATAGCCATACTTCCACAATCAGGTCCATGTGGGTTTTGTTTGTTTGTTTGTTTGTTTGTTTGTTTGTTTGTTTTTAACTATGAAGCAGTGGTAGCAGAGGTCTAACCATGGTAATGACCCTACTGTTTATTTTTTGTTTTCCCACATTTCATTGGCTAAAACCACTCCAAGTTTCCACAGGCTCACTCTGAATTCAACATACCTGCCATATAGTAGGAGCTCAATAATGGTTATTGGTGAATAAATAGAAATAAAATAACCAAATCTGAATAAATGGAGAGAGCACATGATGAGGGGAATGGCACAGGGCTCTGAGTCAGCATCTGGTCCTCATTCTTGTTTTTCCATGAATCAGTTGTATAACCATTTACCTTCCCAGAACTGGGGCTTTCCCAGCTGTAAAATGAGGAAGGAGCTGACTAAACATCAACAAATCACTTCACAGCTCTGAAAGCATCGGCAAGCTTGCCTTTCAAATCCTTTCTGCCTTGTTAAAGTGGTACCTGGTGATAAGCAATATGACAATCCAGTGGCTACAAGTCAGGCAGCAGATGAATGAGAAATAAAATGTCTCTATTATGCAAAATTAGATAATTGGCCATTGAATAATTTTAAATTATTTTATTTCACTACCCCAGGGGAACAATTATATTTATTCATCAAATGTCCACTTTTCTAAAAAGTTTTTTCTTTTCTTCCAGAGGCAGGCAGTTTCTCATTTGAAACTTTTCTAACTTGAAAGGTGTCCTTTGCAAAAAAAAAAAAAAAAAGTTTAATTATAATTTACTTGAGATGTATTGCTTTGTTTGAAAATGGAAAATACCTTCAGTATGCCCTAGCTGATTTGGCTCAGTGGATAGAGCATCAGCCTAAGGACTGAAGAATCCTGAGTTCGATTCCTGTCAAGAGCATATGCCTGGGTTGTGGGCTTGCTCCCCAGTAGGGGGCATGTAGGTGGCAGCCAGTCATGATTCTCTCTCATCATGGATGTTTCTATTTCTCTCTCTTTCTCCCTTCCTCTCTGAAATCAATTAAAAATATATTTTTTTAAAAAGAAAGAAAATACCTCCAGTACTTAAGCTGTCAGAGGTTGACCAAGGTCATCATCAGTGAATTCTGCCTTCTTAGCTGGATAAGATGTAGAGGCGGAGACTTTTCAGCTAACATAGGCTTTGCCAAATTTGCTTCTTCTTCTATAAATCAACCCAAGTTTCATGCTTTGTGTGGGGGTAGATTTTTGGTGATTGCACCGTTCGAGTTCACAGTGTGTACCACGACTTGCATTGTCCCTTTGTACTATCCAAAGTGTAGAGTTACTTCCCTTAAGTGAAATAAGCCAGTCAGAGAAAGACAAGTATCACATGATCTCACTCACATGTGGAATCCAATGAACAAAATAAACTGAGGAACAAAACAGATTCAGAGACATAGAAACGGGGCTGATGAATCTCAGAGGGAAGGTGGGGGTGGGTGGGTGGAAAGAGTTCAACCAAAGAACTTGTATGCATCTGTGCATAACTCATAGACACAGACAATAGGGTGGTAAAGGCCTGGGCTGGTGGGTGGGGATGGGTTAGAAGAGGTTAATGGGGGAAAGGGGGACATATGTAATGCTTTCAACAATAAAGATTAAAAAGAATGTAGAGTTACAATTTGAATTTCCTTCTTCATTATGTTCCATTAGCCAATCATCTGATTTTGGTCGCATGGTAATGTTTAGTCACATTTCTGAATATTCTTTGGATGGTGTTTTGTCACAGTCTTGCCCAAGACAGAGCAAGAAGAGCACAGCCATTGCACAATTTCACCTTGCCAACCTTCTGAGGCCATTTTCCTTTTAATTACTGTCAAATTCAATTTCACACCTTTTCATTCTCTGTTTAAGGATGTACTTTTCTAGGGAATATAAAATATTAACTGATATTTACACTTTGCAAAAGCTTCCTATTAATCTTCCTCTGAAACAAATTTAACTGTAAGTTTAATATTAATTTGAAGTTGATGGGGATGACTATTATATAAACAGAGAAAATGAATTTCCTGTCAAGTAAACATGCTTTTTTTAAACCTTCTGTTTGGTCCAACACTTGTATGGGAAGGGTCACAATAATTCAAGAACATGAAAAACCAATATCTTAATTGTGCAAAGAGGAAAAGAAAGTGGCTGTTCAATGTCATTTATCAAAGTAAGAAGAAAAACTAAAAACAAGAGACCCATCCAGTGGAAGGTCACAGCCAATAACATTTCTGCAAATAGAAAAGGATGCTGAAGCATCAGATCTAAATTGCTGTTTGCTGAGAATTTTAATGCAGTTCTACGTCACATTATAAAATGTTTAATTGTAACCCCATTTTAATAACACCATCTGATTAAATGAAAAGATGCCTTGCTGATCGCAATTACAATCTGTCAAACTGCATATTTATTTACAGTTTGGTTTTCTAAAACCATAAGATAAAAAAAGAAAACTCTATTCAGCTTGTCAGGAAACTATAATTATTGTGTATCCTTCTGTCAGTTTCTGAATAAAACTTTTGGTCCTAAAATGGATCTAATTATATCTACATCAACATTTTTATAAACGCTCCATTTTTTCCCCACTCCATCTCAGTAAAATCTTTGTTGTTAACTAGGGAAAACATATTCTCTCTTTTTAAAAGGCATTAGCCAGGCTTGTTTGCTTTCTTTCCTTCAAGATGTTATATAATCAAACATCCTTTCCTAAATATAAAAATATTTGCTTATGTCCCTCTTCCTCCTGGCATGAGATTATGAAAATAACAACAACAAAAAACCCACCCCACAGTTTTTGGCTGATCTGGAAACACTGTTTGCAATTGTCTTGGATATCATAAAATCCCTTCAGTCTGCAGCAATGAAAATCTACGTCTCTTCTCGTAATTATACTCTGCCATCCAAGACCTAGGGCTCCTCTACCTACACACATAGGAATGAACTCCTGGATCTCATGAGGGAAGGAAGCATTGGTTAATGGGGATTCATTTCTCTGAGGTCCCCCGCCCCCACTCTTCAACCCCCTTGCATTTCTCCTGCTCACCTATTTCCTATGCACAGTGGCTTCATTCGACTTGGGGTCTCTCACTTTGCCAATGTAGAAATAATCCAAACACTGAACATAGATGCAGTCAGACATGTTTTACAGCCCATTTAGGTGAAAGACTTGATAATTTTGTCAATATATTTATGTTAAGCTGTTCATGGATAATAGTGGTTAACCTTCTGTCCATTGTGGGAATCATAATTATGGATGCCAACTAAAGCCCAAGAGAAGACTCGGTGGATTGGTTTAAAGCAGTGCCAGGACTGCGGCTGATGGCACAAAGGCAGCACAGGTGAGAGGGAACCTTCCTTGTGTCCTCCTGGCTGCTGAGGTTCTCTAATAGACCACTATACCATTCCAGGTTAGTATCATCAGCAACTACTTGGAATGAAAGCAGGGCAATTCCTGGAGGGCACAAAGTAGCTGCCCAGTTTCTTAAACAGAAAGCTTATAGGAGGTAAGTCATGGGAATTCCATTTGTAGGATCTCAAATATGTGCAGTGTCTTCAAACACAGTATATAGAAGGACCCAGCCTCAGGAACTGGAAAGAGGAAGTGTAATTTGTTAAACATGAGACAAGTGTAGGATCTAAGAAAAACTTACAGTAATTGTATTAATGGGGAATCCAGAGGTTATTATTTCTAACCTTTTACACACAAACACACATACATGGCACATAGGGCTTGGCTGGCAAGGCTCAATGGTTGAGCATCGACCTATGAACCAGGAGGTTACTGTTCTAATCCTGGTCAGGGCACACGCTCAGGTTGCAGGCTCAATCCCCAGTGGGGGGGGGGTGCAGGAGGCAGCTAATTGATTTTTTCTTGATGTTTCTATCTCTCTTTCCTTCTCCCTCTCTCTCTGAAATCAATAAAAATATATTTAAAAAATAAACATGGCACATAGCCCTTTATGATGGGATTGCAGACCTGGCTGGTCTCAAGCCCCCTCATGCACCTTACATGTTTACACTTATCTCTTGTTTCCCAAACATGCCACTCTGACCTCTGTGCCTTTCCTTGATCATGCTGTCCCCATTGCCTGGAAAACCTACCCTCCTTGTTCATTTGGGTTTCACTCCTCCACATACTGAAAGTCTCCTGAAAGCCATTTCTAAATACTGCCAGCAGATTTGTGAGCAAGTTCTCCTATGTTCTTTATGCAATTTGTTTATACCTCCTCCAAAGCAATGACCATAACATATTGTATGGCTCTTGATTTGATATAATAGGCAATGGCCTTGGTATCAGCACAAGGCCTATGCCTAGCACAGTGCCTGGAACACAGAAGACACTAATCCTATATAATAAAAGGTTAATATGCAAATCAACCAAACAGCAGAACAACCATTCGTTAAGATGCGCACTGACCACCAGGGGGCAGATGCTCAATGCAGAAGCTGTCTCCTGGTGATCAGTGTGCTCCACAGTGGGAGCATCGCTCAGTCAGAAACCAGGCTCACAGCTGGCAAGCAGAAGCCTCTCCCACCTCTGTGGCAGCACTAAGGATGTCTGACTGACGGCTTAGGCCTGCTCTCCCCCAAGGGCTCCCAGACTGCAAGAGGGTGCAGTCTGGGCTGAGGGACACCCTCCCCCTCCTCCGAGTGCACAAATTTTGTGCATCGGGCCTCTAGTATATATATATTTGCTGAATGTATTATTATAAGAGTCTTGTTCATCTTTTCTGATGGAGAACCACTTGCTTCACACTGTCTCCTAGGGACAAAATTACTTCAGCCTAAAGCAGTCTACTCCAGGCACCAGCAGGTCAATGTTACACAGTGGTTTGTGTGTTTTTTCTTTTCATACAAAGTTGAAAATTGCCTATAGCTTTCTCTTCATCATTTTGTCCTCTAGAAGTTCTTATTAGCAGGATGACCTTGGTATCTTCCTTTGTAAGAACAAGCAGGATTGGAGATTAGTGACTTTCAGAGAACACAGAAAAACCATAGCTCTGTGGTTTTCAACCCTGGTTGCACAGTAAAATCACCTGGGGAGTTTTGAAAAATATACTAATACTTACACCCCATCCCAAAAGAACTAGATCAAGTGGCTTTGATGTGGGGCCCAAGCACTTGCCTCCTGCTGAGCAATTAGGCTGGACAGACTAAGTGTTCCTGCTGCTGAAATTGTAGACTCAGGACTAGCAGCCCAGGCCTCACCTCTCAGGCTGCACCCTTAGACTTGCTGAATCATAATCTATATTTAACAGATCTCAATGATTTCCATTCACATTAAAATTTGAAAAGCACTGGATATGTCTCCTAATCTCTTTTGGATCTCACGTTTGCAGGATCTTGTTTCTGACAGGTAGCATGGTAAAGGAGGTGGCAGGAATTGACTCCAGCCTCAAATAGCATTTCTGCATCATGTTAAATTACCCTCATTGTCCCACACTTTGAAATTTAAGTTAGGACTGCATTGAGTTATTGCAATGGTCTAGGCATCCGTATGCAAACCATATAAGTTTCTCCAAATCTTTACAAATGCTATTGAGAGTCATAAAATACAAATTAACTCAGTAGCATTACTGAATCCTTTGGTTGTTATGTGTTTTTACATTAATGAATCTTGAAAGTTCAATTACTCTAAAGTTGATGGAATTTGAGAACTGCTTGAAAATAGAATATAAGAATTTGAGGAACTACTAGAGTTAAAATTTTAAGGGCAACCTGTCAAAGTGGGGTAGATGTTTGCCAGATCCTATGTGAACAGAAATAACACGAGGTTTCAGCATCCGACTGGCTCTTTATGCAATGGATACTCCTTTATGTCCAGTAGATGGCCCACATTTTGTCAGAGGATGTTGTGACAATATGAATTAAATTATTTGAGAATTTACTTTTTCTCCTGGAATACATACAAATTTGGTATTATGAAGCAAGCTAATTGAAGGACATGATTTGATTGATCGAAATGTAGTTTGCAAATATCTTTTAAAAGGCCCATTTCCTTAGCAGCAGAGTCTTATAAATTCTTCCCAAGGCACAAAGGAATAGGCCTGTAGAAGACATATTAGTATTCCTCTACTTTAGCTGTATGTGTCCCCGACGGGGGTCCTAGCTCTCGTGTGAAGCCATCATTGGTGTTTATCAAGGATAGCCAAAGGATAGTTACAAATAAACACAATCATGGTTGAATAATGTTGAAGATCTGAGCACAGGCAGAACATGCATCTTGGACAACTAAAGGCATGTCTTTTTCTAAAAATATTTCTATATTAAATTTCTTGGTGCAATATTTCCCAGATCATCTTTTTCTTCAAAGAAGCATCATTTTGTATAATGTATTTTGTAGTCTTTTTCCTGTTTACTGTCAAATTACACAACCTCTTCCAAAGTCCCTTGGAGTTTATTTCATGGCTTAATACAGGACAGCCCGTTTTAAGCAGTTCCCTTTGAAAGTGTTGAACGGGGACTGTTTTAAGTGGGTCACTCTTATTTTGGGACAAGGGTAGTTATTCAGGTTAATATCCTGGATATGTAGGTGGAGAGATCATTACAAATGTCCAGCCACTTCAATGGCAAGACTTGAAGTAGAATGGGAATTTATAAATAAAATCAGGAATATCTAGCTGTACTCTCAATTCTATACAATTATTTTACTTATTATAGGTATGTGTGTGTGTGTGTGTGTGTGTGTGTTGAGAATATAAGTACTTTTTAACTAAATTTACCCTATTTTAATAACATAAGGATTAAATTCATAAAGTGCACAATTACATAACGTATTATACTATAGATAAACCCTTACTGAAAGTTACGTGTTATTCAGCATTGATTAAACACTGAAATGGCTGAACTGAAACTGATCATTTCGAATTGCAATGGAATATGATCAAGTCACATCTGAGCAGAAAAAGAAGAATATGTAATACTCAAGTTCAATTACTTTTCAATTTAACTCTCCTGCTATTACTCCAGCCAAAGTCACAGCCTTGAGCTAAAATAATGGAATTTTGGTGTTCCAGAAAGTATCTTTGAAATAGTCTCTGGTTTTGTTATAATTTCTTCTGGTTATAGAACTTTATCCTGACTTTTTGACTTCAAAGATGCTATCATAATTTTTCTTAAAGTTAATGAATTTGTATTTTAAAAATCAAACAAGTGTGATCTACTTTAATTTATTTCATTCATGGATTTAAATAAGGTTTTCAGATAGACTGTTTGGCCCTCTCATAGGCATAAGGGAACTAAAGACTGGGTTTAATTCATGTTGTTAGTTATGATTAGCTTATATCTGTTTGTACAGAGCCTAGCATGGCACCTGGCATTAATGTACTCTGGATTGATGCTTGCTTTCCAGTTTCTCTTCTCCTTTTCTTCACATTCTTAGTGCTTTACTGATAGTGTCCTGGTAAAATCACTGCTTTAGTTTGACTTATTGATGCATTGTTTTCTAGTATGTCATGTTAATTTTAATATTTTTATAAGGATAGCATTCTGCCTTGAAGCTAGTAGATGCTTAAGAAGATTGTTGCCTGCTACTGTTTTTATTACCCATACTTAAAAATCTGAGGATGGTTTACAAAGATCTATTCAAAAGTGTGAAAATTTTTATTGCCAGATTTTTAGGTGCTTTCGCAAAAAGAACAGTTTATTTGTTATAATGTAAGTGTCACTGAATTTTGCTCCAAGTTAGCTTTCATTTAGCCATTTTTGAGATCAATATAAATTATGTCCTGGTTATTTGAATGACAGGAGATGGAGAGAGAGAGCTGAAAGTGTGCTCAATGGAGTGCAGAGAGTTATACGATGCAGGCAGTCCACCTGGCCTAATTCTGCAGTTGACTAAGCCATGGAAAGTGGAGTAAGTGGTGTTTGTCGAAATGGTTACCCAAGGAAAACAATGAAGGTCACAGTTCCAAGCATGGTGCTGTCCATATTAATGCCTCCTTTATCCAGAAGCAACGAAGTCTGATGAGAAGAACCCGAAGACAGAGTCAGGAGAGGCAGTCCAGTGCTGTCTCTGGTAGCTGTATAAACTTAGCCAATCCCTCACACCTCCAACAACTACCTTCAGTTGAAAAACGAAGGATTTTGCCAAGTGACTCATGTAATTCCCAGCTCAAGTCTTCAATTCTATGATTGTTCCTGTAAGACTTACACTGGAAATAGGTAGAATCTCCTTGTGCTCTTGCAGTGTTTTTTGAAGAGAAGGCCTGTGAAAATCTTTAATCATTGTCCATGCTACATTTACAGAAATTATCTATTTCGAGCGTGGTTCTCATTCAGCATTTTCCCCACCCAAAGACGTTTGGAAATGTCTGGAGATCTCCCAATTGTTACTACTAGAGGGTTTAGCATCTAGTGGGTAGAGGTCAAGGCTGCTGCTAACATTTTACAATGCAAAGGAGAAGTATCCCCATCCGCAACAAAGAATTATTCAGCCCCAAATGTCAATAGTGCCAAGGTTAAGAATCTCTAATCTAGATAGTAGGCTAGATAATAATTTCTCTATGAGAAGTTATTTCCTTGGCATTTATAATACTTATGGGCACAGAACAAGAGCTCACAATATGCTTAGAACTAAAAAAAAAAAAAAAAAGTTGTATATTTTTAAAATATCTGATATTTCCAGCTCATTAATCATCCCTTTGAAATAAGATTGTGAAGCTTCCTCTAGAAATGCATCCATGACTCATGATGGGTGACACATAGACTGATATAGTATATTAAGGGTCTAGTCATCTATTAGGATATATTCAGCCTTGTGTGAACACAAGGAGTCAAGAAAGGGAACAGGAACCAGGAAGTGCCCATTCCTTAGGGTCATGCAGAATGTCAAAAGGAAACTGGCCTGGGTGCTGAAGATTTCTCACCGTCTCTGAAAGACGTGCAAGCTACATTTAATTTTCAAAAAATTAGTAGTACATTAAATGATACAAAGTGACTATTTTTGAAACTGAATTACTAATCTATTGATACTAACAGTGAAATAAGAATTAAATCACTTAAAAGTTCATAAACAACTTCAAGCAATACCAAGTCATATTCCAAGCTAGATAGAAATGGATAAGGTCCAAATTTCATAAACAGTTCTTTAGGACGTCTGACCATTTCCCAAGCCCAAATTGTTGCCTATAGTTAAAGAATGTTTTCAAAAAGAACAGTCGAGTTCATCTGGTATTAAGACCCAGATAAATGGACTTGTCAGACTCTATCAGTTATGCTCTCAATATCTCTAATTACTCCAAAATGAAGGCTAATTTCACCACATGACAAGCATGCTTTCCCCCAACTAGATGGGTGGAAACAGATGTTGGAAAGAAAAAGAAGTTTCCAAACTCTTTTCTGACCCTCTCTATATATTTTGTAAATACTTATGCAAATTATTTGCCAATCTGCCAGATCTTATCAAAACTTTTTAACCTGAAATTTTTATAATTGTTTTTCAAAATTAGGTCATTAAATACTTCCTAAATGCATCTTTAAATCTCTGAAAGAAGTTATGTTTTTAGATTTCAAAGCCATTCTACTAGATACATTTTTATCTTAATATTTATACTTTAAAAGTATATTGTAAGTCAAATCAATCATGTGGCTTTTATTATGATGATATGTTATCTAACCCCCCTCCCGATTTTATTGTTTTGGGGAAGTATAATCAGATACCTTGGGGTGGGGATAAGAGATCTGTACCACTCTCGTGGTACCTCAGTTTTCCTCTCTGCTGCATTAGAGAATGCTGTGTCCTGACACCATCTGAGGCATCTGACCTGGGAACAATAGCTGCCCCTGGTTTAGTGTCTTCCTAAGTGAAGGTGCTATATAAATGTGATTACCAATGAGATCATTCCTGTGGTTTATACATCAATCTCCCTGGTATCTCAAGCATTTCCGTGTGCTCTCCTGGGATTATTCTGACTTAGTGATTTACTAAATTGAGGTTCCCAGGACTGAAGTTTAGGACAAAGGGGCAAGGAAAAATATATTTTAATCATAAATCAGCATTGTGTAGTAGGTGTATGTGTGTGTGTGCATGTGTATATACAAACACACATACCAAAATCTTCCACCGGCTTCGATTATATCCCTGTTTTATTAAGTATGAAGTGTGAACATCCCTACAGTCTTTGATCTCTTAAGGACTTTAATCTATTGGACACAATAGTGGATATCTACGCATTGGACAGCTACCACGTGAGTGCCCGCCCACCATGAGTTCTCTCCCAGATGCTCATGATACAGCAGGGATTAGAGAGTCAACGTTTCTCCCTCTTACAGAGTGAGAGGCCGTGGGAGGGAGATAACCAAATAGTTAAATAACTAGACAATTCAGAGAATGACAGCACTGATATGTACTCATTTCTTTCCGTGCACTTGAAGTGTTAACTCATTTGATAAAACATGACAATGTGATGGCGGTGAGCGAAGGGCGCAGTGCCAGTTTAGACCAGCATTTTAGAAAAGTGACACTTGGGCTGAGAACTGACTGAAGATCTGAGGCAATAGTACCAACAGTGTGAAGGTCATCAGGCGGGAGGAGGGTGACAAAAAACTACTATGACTATAGCTCATGAGGGGCAGAATAGTGTGAGTATCCTACTCAACGACTCTTGTGTGAATAACGTATTATGGAGGGACATGAGTTAGCAGAGGAGGCATTAGGATACCATTACTATAATCCAAGGGAAGATGGCACTTTGAACTATGGTGGGAGCAATGAAGTAAAACACTATGTAGGTAGTTGCCAAATAAAAATGTATAAGCACGTTAACAGCTGATAGCTCAATTTAAAAAAATGAAATGTATTTTAATAAACACTTTCTTTGTAATTATTCAAAGTGTATTTATATATTTTGGGGACACTCTATATATTTTAGAGGCAATTCAGTCAAAGTATGCTTGAAGTAAGGGAAAAAGTTGAACCAAGAATGAATCCCAGGTTTGGAGTTGAGCATCTGCTATGGGCAGTGATTCAGTTCACATAACAGACACTCTGTGAAACTCCTCACTCCAAAAACATCTCCCCCTCTTCTCCTTGTCAATAATCAATCATTTCTTGAGATCCTGTTCAAATGCTACGTCTATTAAGTTGCTTGCCCTGGTTCCTCATGCCATTTTATAACTCTGTTATAGTTAAGTACTATCCTTTGAAATATTGCAAGCCTTTTTAAGTACACAACTCATTTTACTACACACTTGTGGGCAAGAACTAGACCCATAAAATTTTTCTCTCCTCACCATCAATTAACAGCTAAGTTCTAGTTTCTCTGGATGATCCCAGTTTTAGGCCTAATCATTATTTGTTACCTGCTTCCCTCTCAAAACTGTATTGGTTTGAATGATAAATTATGTGGTAATCTTAAATGGGCAGATGCCCAGGACCACGTAATTATTGTAAGACTAAGGGTCTGTGCATGTGAATGCAACACAAAAAGGAAAAATCGGGGTTCCACTTTGGAATCTGCCAGATTCCCTGGAGCCCTAAGGGAAGAATCTTCTGATACAGAATCCAACCAAAGAGTGAAGGTGCTTAGTACTGCAGAAATCTAAGCTCCATTTACAAGTAGGCAAGAAATGCAAAACGATGAGCTGTACATATTTGAAGACCATAGTGCCTCAGACATCTTGCTTTTTTAGGTACCTATGCATTTTCGGTATTGTAATTCTGTGATTTTCCACTGACATATGAAGCTGCAAGAGATGTGAGGAGGGATTTCCAAATCCCACTGTATGTGTGAGAGTTGTTCTCACCTCTATATTTTTATACTAAGCAGAAGTAGGGAGGGTTTGAAATAAAACTCCCTGGTAACTGTAAACAGGATTACTGTCTGGAATACTCATTCGAACATTCTCAGGGCAAAGAACCCATGACCAGGCGTATACCTTGTCAAAACATTTGTTTATTCTCCCCTGGCCATAACCTCAATCACTTTCTCAGCACAAACATTTTATGCCTGAGTGGCATTTTCTTCACAACTTGAACCAAGAGCCCTTTGGGCAAGATTCTTCCTTCCCAAGTAGAGGGCAGCTCTGTATTCATGCAGGTGCTTATCCAATAGACTATAATAACGAGAAGCGACTATTTTATGCATCCTACAGTTGTCATCGAGGTGCCTGAGGAAACCCTTTTGTGATGCGTGATTCAGAGTTACATGCATTTGTCTTCCAATAGACATTTGATAGGTTGTCATTAGCATTATATTTCCCCCAACATTTTGAGAGATTGCCCAGGGAGATTTAATTCTCAGTTTCTCCTTTTGCTGGCCTCTGCGGGTATCTACTCATTGGTGTCTTTTCTTTTCTCTTTACTTTGGTTGTGTTTTTTAATTTCACATCGTATGGTCATTAGATGATAAGGGAAGATGTGAGGCACTGTTGAGCTGCCTCTTCCTTGCTGCTGAGCTCTTTATTGACAAGAAGCAGCCTCTGGATCTCACACCTGGAGGTGCCTGATCCACAGCCACAGCCCATGTCAGTTGGCCCAACTGCATGCCTTTCACCCTTAACACCAAAGCTTTCAATGGCAAGTTCGATGAGAGCTTCAGAGGAACTCAAACTCTCCACTAGTCATCATGCTGTTAAGCCACAGAGAATAAGAATCTATTACCTTTTTAACTGAAAAAAAAAAAGGGGTCAAAATTTTAAGTGAATACAGATAAAAAAGCATCTGTTGCAAATTATTTTAGTAACAAAGTACAGAAACTTGATTTTTTAAAATTAAACTTTACATGAAAATAAAAAAAATTATAATATTAAGGTACATTCAAGGGAAATTGGCTTTTATTACCTGTTTATTGTGTATTTATTGTGTATGAGAGCCTCTGACGATTGACTTACTTGTACTATCTCATTTAACCCTCATTAAAAGAAGAGGAAATACAACATACTAACCATTATCTCCATTTCACAAATGGGGAAATGGCTGAAGTACCCTGTGCTAGGTTCTGCTGCTGGGAAGCACCCACCTTTCTAGTCACTGGGTGATAATGGGAATTTTGGACTCAGTGAGGTCACGTTTGGGATTCTCTGGACTCAGACATCCCTGATTTCAAAATTCTTTCCATTGCACCAATGAAACACACCAGTATTGTCACAATATCATTTAAATTGCCTTGTGCTCTGTGAAACAGCTCTTTGCTATACCATGGTTAAAGGACTACTTTTCCTAAATTTTAGCTTATGTCATCTAACACTCAAGTGCCATTTAACTGTGTATTGACTTCTCCAAATAGGCAAAGATGATGTGTCCCTTGTGATAGCTGTGGAGAGCATGCATCAAAGCACCCTACTTCATTTCCCTACCCTGGTAAGTCCATCCTAGACCAAACCCTGTCTGAGAGACCCTACAGACGCAGTTGAGTGGCTGGGTTAACTCAGACTGTGAATCGATGAAAATCTCACTAAGGCAGACAGGTTCAAACCCAACAGCTCCTCCTCTGAGATAACTAAGCACAGCCTTTGCATGTAGGGTAACTTTCCCATCAGTTTCTGGCCCCAAGAGGAGATCTCCATAGTACTGCTCTTAGGCACTGGACATTCCGTAGGCTCGGTGAGAAGAACAGGACACTGACATGGAGAGTTTTGAAAGTCATACTCTGGCCCTACCATCCTTCATTCACTAGCCTTCTTAATCACACTCCAGGGTTTATCAGGAAGGGCCCTGAGCTCATGGGAGGGGGCTCTGAGAACACTGCTTTTGTGACCCCTGACCCTAACTAACCCCAGCCGTCTACCTGTCTGACCTGCCTCTGAGTCCTCAGTCCCTCCTGGGCAAGAGAAGGACAATGCCACCTTCTCCTGGAGTGATTATGGAGGAAACTGTGTGCCTGGGACTGGGTAAGAGTAGGTGTTCAATAAATGCCAGTGTGATTGTTCTTAGAACCTCCCGGGGAGCATGGACATTAATAACTAGAAAAGGAATGATAGGAATGTAAGGAAAACCCAGCCGAGCAGCTGTGGGGCTTCATTGGATAATAAAAGAGGTGACATGAAGCACACTGTCTGGTTTTGTTTGAGGGCTTCAGCCCTCATTTAATCCTCATCACCAACAAGGGAGGTGAGAGATGACAGGTGAGAGAGTGAGGCACAGAGAGGGGAAATCACTTGCCCACAGTGTCATGTAGCCAGTGAGGGTCTAGGTAGGGTCCAAGTCCAGGCTGCTTTACCCCAGAACCAGCTGGAAACCCACATTGCTGCTCAAGAACCCAACGCCATTGGTCGATTTCTACAGGTGACAATCACACTCCCTGGTCAACTGAAGAAGGGTATCCAACTTGAGAACTTGATCTTACATGATCTCACATTTCCACATGTTTCATATTTATAGTAATCCTCCTCTTCCCAAATGAACTGTCAGCTCCTGGATTCTAACATACAGTACACAGAACACTCAGCAGACCTGAGGCACAATGAAGACATCCAAAAACACGTGATGAGTGGGATGAAATGTACAGCAAAGGGCATCTTCAGAGAACACAATGTCTCCTGCTTGCCAGGAAACAAGGCCTAGCCCCATGTGCTGCTCTAATGAGGATGCTTTGGGGAAAGCAAAAACAACTGCCGAAATAAAAAGTACCCTAGGTAACACAGAAGTTGTTAACCAAAAGTCCCAATGTGCATCTGCCCAGTGAAGGAGTGGCATTTGCTGGCTACTGATACTCTCAGACACACAAACACAATCAACATACAGATGTGTAATTACATATGCTCATGTAGAAAAAGAGACAGAGAGATACATGAATACAGGTGAGAATAGCATACTTTTATTCAATGTGAAGAATAGTTATATGGTCAAGCCTGACTATTCTCCTTTTCCTGTTAATTCTTCAAGAATTATAAGATATGTACACTGCACAATAGAACATAATTACTTTAAATGCTAATAATTTTGTCTTTTGATAGTTGTAATAATATATCCTTTATAAATCTACCATTTCAAGAATTGAAGAGAACTTATTTTTTATTCAGAGCATTTTTAAGTTTCATAATGTATGAAATATGGTCTTATTGCAACTTGGTAAACCATTGTTTATGTCTGCTGGTTAGCAGAGAATGTGATTAGATATGCAACACATATAAAAAACATAAAAACTTTAATAGTGTAAAAATGTTTGGGAGGTTGAATAATTTTTGTTAGAAATAATCTACATTTTGATTGGGAAAAGAACTCCTTAAACGTGAAAGAATATAATATTCTTAACAATGATTAGCAAATGTAGCAAATATTGAGATGGTGTCTTGCCTATGAAAAATGGAATTGCTATCCTGAATTACAAAGAGTTAGATCCTCCTGTCAAGTAATACTTAGATTTCCCTGGGGAATTTGTATATTCCATTAAATTCTGAGAAGTTCAACTATCAATTTTGTTATTATATATTTATCAAAATGCTAAATATATTTATTAGGTGAAGGAAAAAGGCCCTTTTCTCTGGATTATTATGGCATTTGTGATATTTTCAGAGACTTCAAAGAGGAAAGGTGAATCTACTGTTTTAATGACCACATGGTCAAAGACCCTCAGCACTCCATTCCTTTTCTCCAATGGCAGAGAAAAGTGTATGAAAGGCTAATGTAAAAAGACAAACATTGTGTTCTTGTAAGTAATGCTTGTCCACATAAATGAACTCAGAGCTTTCAGACTGGAAAAAAACTAAAATGGAAAAACAAAAACAACAACCACCCAGACCTACTCTAAAATGTTGCTGTATGCACTAGAAAAGAACAGTTAATGAATAATGAAGGAAATGGTGTCTTGAAATGAGTTTGGTTCACTGTTCTCCTGAAAAGTATTTTAGACTAATTCTCCTATGACTCCATGGCTAACAGGTTTATAATACAACATTCTAATGTTAATAATCTATCTGCACAAAGCAACCAAACAGCAAGTCAAAGATTGTATCATTTTGCAATAAAACAAGAAATAAACACTGGTATATGGGCCAGTGTTTAATTGGCATTAATTATCCACATTGCTCCTTCTGCCCCAAGATGTTTCTTTAGAAGTCTTGTAATTTTACTCCCCCCCCCAAAAAAAAACACCCCAGCTCTACTCAGAAAATAAAAACATTCACCTAAAAAAGATCAACTATGCATTATAATCAATTGTCATACACATCAACTCAAGAGTGGTATGGGTTAGGAAATATTAATAGTAAGTTGATTAAGTATTAAGGCTACAAGATTAGATTAAGTTTGGGGCTCAATTCATTTATTTATATTGGAATTATTATAGCAGGCTAAATGCATTTAGACTGCATGACACATGACATAGTGTATTTTTTAAAAACTGGAATACTTGTGTTAATTTAGAAGACTACACAATTGCTTAGAAGTGTCAGCATAAAAAGTAATAATGATCTTGTTACTGCCTGGGGACAATATATGGGTTTTATGGGGGACAAATAAATTCATCTATTTGATCATAAACAGTTAATGAGCTCCTACTATGTGCCATGCTTATATAATATTAGTATCAATAATTTCCACAAGAATGCCTCAACAATGAAACCAAGTAAGCTCTCAGGGTGTCTAGGCTCACTTTCCTGTGAAGAGCTTACCAGGACAAGGAGCAGGACACTTTGCTTCCCATAAGGAGGGCATGTCCTGAGTGTTGATGCTGTAGAGCAGAGGAGGAAAGAGAGAGCAGAGTGACACATGGGAGGTGCTCAGCTCAGGGCCTGATATATAGTCAAGACTTGACACATGAAGTGTGTTCCGATTATTACTGAGAGTAGAGGGGTGCCTTCCACACATGAGTTGGACCTGAATGAGGAGGAGAAAGAAGCAAAGAGTATGGAGTTGGGAAGTGGGGCGGGAGAGGGCCATGGGCTGGAGGCACACAGCAGATGGAGCCCTCAGATGCATGGTTTCTCTGCTGAACGGGCTTCTGTTTTTACTTGCTGCTTATCCTTCCCACCCACAACTCTTTTCATGCAGGTTCTGTGCTGCTTTTCCCAAACTGCCCCCTCAACTCTTCAGGAAAAATTTCATTAACATTTTGGAGGTTCCAGCGAGTGACTGAAATCTCAGTGTGGGCCTGGGAGTCTGTCTTATGGGCCCACTTAGAATCTGTTTATCCAAGGACAGTTAGGAGCATATAACTATATTTTTCTTCCCGCTCTTTATTGGCTAAGGACTATTTAAATAATGGATACCCAGGCAGAAAAAAAGAGGACTTGAGGAATAACAGCATAATGGTCTTTCCAGATGTCTGCCTTTAAGATGTGAAATGAATTACATGGAAACAAGATGGAGAATTGCTGGCCAGATACAGATACAGCAAGAAACACCCTGAGAGTGCGCAGCGGGTCAAAAAACTAAATATGTCGGTAATCGATGATGTCATTACCGAGCCTATCATCAAACGTCCATGTGGGGGGTGGAGAATTACTTGAAAAATTCAGAAATTAATTGGAAATCTCAAGCTCCGCCTTGAGATTTGTGGTCGGCACTCCTTATGATCACAAATTAAAAAAGAAAAAGTTAATTTGATTGAAAAGTTGAAAAGTATGACCTTTGAAGAAAGGTTCAAAGAATCGGGGTTATTTGGGCCAGTTAAAACACGACTGCGGGACTGACTTAGTAAATGTCAAATTCTTGAATCAACCATTCCCCCAGCATTCAGATGTCTGAAGCAGACCTAGGAGACTGAAATTGCAGTAAGAGATTTTAGTTGAACTTTAATAAGGAACTTCCTGGAAGAAATCTAAATCTCTTAGTGCAATTTAGCTTAATGTTACAAGGTTAATTAAACACAAACAGGCTACCACGGAAAGTTGTGGAATCTTGGCCCTTAGATAGAAAACCATGTATCTTAAATGGTTTAAGTTTACTCCCACCTAGAATGAAGAGATTGGATTGAATAACTCCCCGAGTTTGCTTACAGTATATTATGTAACTAGTTTTATAGATTTTTAACTTCTTGCATGCATGGGTGAGGCAGAAATCCATAAAGAACTCCACGGTTAAAGAAAAAGTACAACAAGCCCCATATACAAAGTGAATCTTGAGTTTTCCTACTTGGCATAAGAAAGGAAAAGCGTTATTTTTAAATTGGCTCCTTTCCTGAGCACTATTAAGGATAGCTGTGGTTTGGAGAAATATTTTATTACAGCACTAAAAGATAGTCCTCAAATCATTAACATACTGAGTCCATTGAACTACTTATCAATACCACATTCAAAGTAGTCTGTTTTGAGCAAAGAAAGGGCTTAAATAGAGCTTAACAACTAACCACAAACAACACTTATTTTTGGCCTTATTAGGAATTTGACATTAAAAAAAGCCCAACCCAAACCACACACTTTTATTATATATAGTCAAAAATAAGAACAACAAAAAAAAAGCCAGCCAATTTTTTCACAGTTTTAAAGTGGTTTAGTACATTGCTCTCAGGTGCTATAATGTTAAAAAAAATAATAATAATTTGTGAAAAAAACATGCTGTAATTGCTAAACATTTGATGAATTGTGGCATGTGGCATAATGCTAAATAATTATTGTCCATTTTTTTCTGTCAAAGTGGGCAAAATCATTTCTTTCTATTGCTTTCCCCCTATTTTTTTTTAAAGAAACATACCACGGTGACATCCGATCTATTTTAAACTAATGCCTCTATTATTTCATATCTAAATGGGGCTGACATCATTTCGTGTCCTGAAAGATATTTAGGTCCAGTCTGCGGTTCCACATTTTATTCATTACATGAAATAAAGTATCTCAAGATTTTGAAAATATTTATTTTAAAAATAGCAATCAAATTGTCTGTAATCACATTTTCTGCTTGGCTTTGAAAGCTACATTATTCAATATGCCAGTGGTCCTTCCCATAATGGCAACAGATTAGAAATTCATGCTGCTCTCATACATCTGACTTCCTTGATGTGAGAGCCCTCCCCCTGGACCCGGAGAACACTCCTGCTTCAGTTTTGTTCGTCCTGCCCGCTACTGACTGAAGTGATGGTTGTCAAAACAGTGGAACAGTGGCTTTTGAATGCAACGTGTGCCATGACTGAATGCAAAAAAAAGACAATAAATCTGAATACATATATTATGCTTGCTTTTGTTGCCTGGAAAAATAAGGCATTGGGGAAATAAACCCCCCAATTTTATTGCTTTTAACATCTTTTTTTTTTCCATTTTGAACTCCAGAACTGGAAATTCGAAGCAGTGAAAGAAATTGAAGTCTCCTTTGTTACCTGTCCTCATTGTAAATTTTCTATAATGTGTCATTAGGAACCACACTCCGCAAAAAGCCCAGGTTCTAAATGAATCCTTTCTGTGAGGCCATTCTAAAACTTTGCACGGTTTTTCTTTGTATGAAAGAGCTTCTGTTGACTGCACAAAGAACAAGCCATCGCCACATATATGCCGGGCAGCGAGGTTGGGGTGACTTTATACAAGGTTGCATTCTGCCTTCCACCAATCCATGATTAACCCAGCAGTGAATGGACCAGAGTGGAGAGGAAAAGGACAGGCTCTCAATTTCGGTTTGTAGGAACCAAAGATTTTTTTTTCTGAAACCATGAATAGTTAACGTGGACATTTTCTTATCCTACCTTTCTCCCAAAATAGCCCTGCAGTTTCTTCCTAAGAACCGGAAAACACTGTTCTTCCTCACAAAGCAACGTCACTTCGCCTTAATGGCAGAATAACATTTTCCTCCCAAAAGAAAGGTTCTGTTCAATAGATTCAAATATCTTAATAACAGAATAGGCTTTGGGGGACAGGTAAAACACTGAGGAGCCACAGTGACAGTAGGAAAAATTATGAAGTGACTAAAGTGACAAGTTGGGTGGGTCGAGACCCTGCGTCACAATTGTGTGGTTGATACAGAATGAAACACAGGAAAAGGCAAACAAGAAATGGGAACAAGTGAGATGAATAAGAGCAATGCCCCCCCGCCCTGCTGATTCCTGGCTTCCCTAGGCTCCAAGGAGCTCAGTTTGAGCCCCTTATCTGTCCCAGCGCTGCTGCTATGGACAGGGTGCCATGCATGGCCCAAGGCTAGCAAGTTTATCCAAGGCAGAGCTTAGTTCTCTGGACTCTCATTCAAGTGCTCTTCTAACCGCACTCCACTCCTTGATCAGTTACCCACCATCAATTACCCACAGGGGAATTCTGAGAAAATGGAACTTTTACATATTGGATCATGAATGGCTGTTTGACTTGGACCTAGGAGTCAGAACTAATTGGCCCGTATTCGACAGTATATACTAATAGAAATTCTACCCTGGTTTATAGCCCAAGCTTGGAAAATAGGGGCTTTAAGAAAATGGAATCTTTTTAAAGTGCCAGAAATCTAACTTCTTGCAGACTCCTGACTGACTACTAATGTGAAAGGGCACAGGCAAGAACATACAGAAAGGCAGCAGGAAGGAAGGGACTGCGCTCTCTGATGCTTCGCCCTGTACCTGTTTATTTGGAAGGCAATCTAGATATTCTACCCTGGTGACCCTTATCAGAAAGAAATTCTCATGGGCCTTATCTAGCACCAAGTGTAAGTCAGGCACTATTTTACAGATATGAACTAATTTCCATAACATTGTGGGATTAAATATCTTAATATACCCATTTTATAGACAAGGAAACTGAGGCACAGGAATGTTATATAAATTGTTGAATGTCACACAGCTGGCAAATGATAGTGCCAGGGTTGGAACTGAGGCAGTTGGACCCAAAGATTTTAATTTTAATGACATGTAAGGACACTCAGTAAAAGTAGAAAGGCTTCTATGGTTAACAGCAAGCTCATTGCTGTCTTTTTTTTTTTTTTGATAGGTCTAAAGAAGATTGAGGATTAAAGTATAAATAACTCTTCTGGAAAATCTTCCCTCTCATGCATTTTAACTTCTCTAAAAGAGTCATACAAGCTTTCCTTTAATATTTTATTTAACAAACTTATATAATATCTCCTATGTGCAACTACTAGTCTAAGCAATTCTGACACATTAGGATTATTATTATCCTTGTTTCCGACAAGGGAACTGGGGTATTTGCTGGCGGAGCCACTGAGCAAGTCAATTAATCACTGTGATCCTCCATTTTCCATTTGTGAAACTGGGGTAATAATATTCATTAAGATATTGATTTCTCATATGGAATATATTTTTATGTCTAATATATTAAACATTTGTAGAAAATGCTTAAACTAAGTGAAATTGAATCACTTATATTGTCACTGGGGGCAAGGGCAAGAAAATTTACCTTTAAAATAAAATCTCAGAAGAAAACATTATATATAATAATTTATCTTTAAAATAAAATCACAGAAAAGATTATCCCATATAATAAAATGGTAATATGCAAATTGATCCTAACAGCAGAACCACTGGGAATGACTGGTCACTATGACACACACTAACCACCAGGGGGTAGATGCTCAATGCAGAAGCTGCCCCCGGTGGTCAGTGTGCTCCCACAGGGTGAGCTCTGCTCAGCCACTAGCCAGGCTGATGGCTGCCAGTACAGCGGTGGTGGTAGGAGCCTCTCCTGCTTCCTCAGCAGCGCTAAGAATGTCTGACTGCAGCTTAGGCCTGCTCCTCGCTGGCAAGTGGACATCCCACAAGCTCTGGGGCTGCCAGAGGGATGTCTGACTGCCAGCTTAGGCCCAGTCCCCCAGGGAGTGGGCCTAAGCCAGCACATGAATATCCCCTAAGGGGTCCCAGACTACAAGAGGGCACAGGCCGAGCTGAGGGACCCCCCTCCCAAGTGCACAACATTTTGTGCCCCAGGCCTCTAGCATTATATATAATTAGGGGCCTGGTGCACAAAAACTTGTGCACTCGGGGGAGAGTCCCCTCAGCCCGGCCTGTGCCCTCTCATAGTCTGGGACCCCTCAGGGGATGTCCACCTTATGGCCAGCCTGTGTGAGGGGTTGATGGCTGTTTGCAGTCTGGCCAAGCCCCCCAGTGGGGATCCTCACCCCATGGGGGTGTGGCCAGCCTAGGTGAGGGGATGAGGGCCATTTTCAGGCTGCTCACAGCCCCTTCATGGTTCGGGTCCCTACTGGGGTGCCTGCCAGCCTGGGTGAGGGGCTGAGGGCTGTTTGCAGGCTGGTCACAGCTCCCATTGACCCAAGGTCCCAGTGAGGCTGGCTGGAAGCAGATTTCTGGGGTTTATTGATCTTCTATAATTGAAACTTTGTTTCCTTGAGCAGAGGCCTCAGCCAGCTGAGGCAAGCAGTTTCCTCCATTGCTGCTGCAACCTGTTTGCTCTAGTTCCATGGCTGATGGATGCTATCTTGGCTGGGTTAATTTGCATATCACTGCTCTGATTGGCTGGTGGGCATGGCTTGGCTGGTGGGCATTGTTTAGGTGTAACGGAGTGAGGGTTAATTTGCCTATTACTTTTTTATTAGATTACCTTATAAAAGTAAAAACATATAGGACATATAATGATGCATATATGTTAAACATTATAATAACCTCTAAAATATATAGAATATCTAAGTGAGAACTACAACATTTGACCCATCTATGTGAAAATACTAACACAAAGATGCAAGCACCATACTAACAGCAAATAGTTAAGCTTTAATAACACTGAAGAGCTTTTGGAAAATAACATTAAAAAGATATATATATATATATATATATATATATATATATATATATATATTGCAGCCATCAGCCACGGAACTAGAGCAAACAGGTTGCAGCAGCAATGGAGGAAACTGCTTGCCTCAGCTGGCTGAGGCCTCCGCTCAAGGAAACAAAGTTTCAATTATAGAAGATATATATATATATCTGCATCTCTGCCTATGGTGGTTTATACTTGCTGGATTTTAAAACTTACAGCAAGTTCATTACATAGGATCTGCAAGTGTTAGCTTTCCTCGGTGCTCCCATGTTGAAGGTGGCCTTGGGAGAAGAACTCAGGAAAAGCACTATAATTTCTAGGTGGGCAGCATTTGCATCCTGATTTCTGTAGCCATTATTTCCTTGTCTCTATAAGCACTGACCTAAATTGTGCACTATTTATATATTCCAACAATTGGCAAACCAATCAATAGTTGGTTGTTAAGTTCCATGATCACATTAGCAATGAACAAATTGCTACAAAAAGAGTTTTGGCCAGATTTTACAAAGAAGTGTGAAGAGAACATTTTATAGTCCTAAATTTCTTTTCAAAGAAAATAATCCCTCAGTGCTTTTTAAATGTAAAATACGATGATATGAAAGGTTGTTCATCTTTAGATCCATATAAAGTTGGGAATGACGTGAAAACAGCTTAGCAGCCCATCTTTCTTTTCACACTGTCACCACTCTGTGCACCTCCTCAACACCTCTGGCCTGGCTATGACAACAGGCTCCTCAGACTTTCCACACCTGCAGTTTCTTACCACTGCTATCCATCCAGGGAGGTGCCAAAAATGTTTTCCGACAACACCGCCTTGACTGAAAACAGCCAGTGAGTTTTTAGAATTCATCATATCAAGCCCACAGACCTTTGAATTGGTTCTTGAAGTCTTTGGTCAAATCTCTCAACTTAAAATATCTAACCTGCTTTTCAATATGCGTTTTCTAGTCTCTTCACTTGTCCAAATCAAAACCATCTTTCAAACCCTGACTACAGTCCTACCTTGTCCACTGAGTTTTATAAATTTCCAAACCAGATTACTGTAATCTCTTCCAGCTAGACACCCCTATGGGGTTCACGTCTAATAAAAGCAAATTGAGCACTTTGCTTGGTCTCTCTCTAATTACTTCATGTCTCACTCTAATTGTTTCCTACCTATTCATGCAATATTTTTTTCTGTAGTTTATAAGCTCCTAAGAACTGTGACCATGCCTTATCAATCCCTTGAGCCCTTCCAAACATTTAGACCTTGGTAAGACTTAACATGTACCCTGATGAATGACCTTCTGGATACGTGACAGTTCAAAATAAGAAGGGAAGAGGCACCTTGTTTCTCCAATCAAGTTGACCCTTCCAACTTTATTAGAATTCTATTGCAACTTTATAGTGTATCAAACTCTGGCTCCTGGAATCCAGCCAGAGATCAAAGCCCTGAAACAGGATTTTTACAATAGGTTTAAACTCCAAATCTTTCTCCAAGGCCACTCTGGCTTTAAAAAATTGGGTTTAATGAAAATTTAATATAAGAATCAACATTATTAACTAGACATATGCTGTTCAATATTGTGGTTATATAGGGTACATGTGGCTACTTTAAAAATAATTAAAATATAATAAAATAAAAATTAGCCTTTCATTCACACACACTGGCCACAGTTAGAACACTCAGTAGCCAATGGCTACTGTTATTGGACGGTATGGATAATAGAAAAGCCATTAGCACAGAAAGTTCTACTGGACAGTGCTGAAGTCTACCTGAACGCTCACTGAGACCTGGATTATTTGTTGGAGTAGCTTTTTAATTACAGTAGAAAGTGCAAGGATCAATTCTGTGAGTAGGCAAAGTAGATGCCCATCTCACAATGTGGTCTGAGAGGTATTGGGAAGGCTCACAACCCTTGCTAGGTTCTCCTGGCCAAGAACTGGAACAGCAGGTTAGAGCCTCATCCCCTTAGGGTAGGCCAATCAGGGCCCCTCTGTCTTATGTTAAACGTTCCAAGGGAAATATTGTGCCTATGAGGAAATACCTACGCTCAGATATGAGCATTCAGTTGGGTGGGGATAGCATAAAGAAATGTTGAATAAGCTGAAGCTCCTGAGAGGTTAAAAGTAAAGCACAGTGGAGGAAGGGTCTGGAAAGTGGTGTATTTCACATGTGACTGGGTCCAGTCCTGAGCACCAGTTGAGAATAGAGTGATTGCTAAGGATGGCAAATCTGGGACAATCCCTGACGCCTATTTCCTAAAGTTGTGCAAGCATCTCTTAAAGAGTAAATGGTGTACGGACAAGGTCCTGGGAATGCTAAGTAGGTAAGTTATAGAAAGGAAAAGTTTGGGTACTTAAACTATATGTTTGAATATCTCATTATCCCTCCTATAGCCAACTTCATTAGCACTGTGAAGAAGGAGCACAGCAAACAAAACTGGTATTTTATACATCGAATGCACTCTTCCTCTCTTCAGTGAATGTGGGTTCCTATAAAGGCAAGACCTGGGTGCCTACTGACTCATGAACTGGGTCTGAAGACTTAGCCTCAAAGAACAGCCTGTGATTGTTCAAGGTGACTGATTTGAAGTACATTATTCAGATTTACACATCTAGTATGTTTGTTAAAAATCCACCTTCTGCTTTGTGAAGTCATAGTTAATAGTCTCAGGGTAAATCTAGACAGGCAAATATAACATGAGACACTGGGACAAGAGTGCTGAGTTTCCCACCACTGCTGGTACTGCAGATGGGTTCTCCCCACTTGGCCAAACAGCTACCTACCAGCCCTTACAAATCTTACACTAGTCTGGCATTAGGCTCTGGGCTCCATTCCCTAAAAACACCTCTGTGGGGTTTCTTTCAACTCTACTTCACACACAGGAAAACCTTCCTGTGAAGTCATTCAAGTTGATATATCTCCAAATGACTTAGGTAAACGGATCATATGAAACATTTTTTTCATCAGAAGCAACATAATATGAAAAAGTTAATAAGTGTGTTCATTG
>PVJC01005502.1:0-58811 GCA_004026665.1 Murina feae | reverse complement strand
CAGGTGTGGTCCAGAGTGACTGGAAGGGTCATTTTTGTATCAGGGACCAACACACTAGATGGAAAGAAAAACTGTTGATCCCTGTAGGGAAATGAATCACCATCAGAATAATGATCTCACAGTTTATGGATAACTGAAGAACAGGTCTTATTCTCTAGACTCTGACACTGACCATGATAGAAGGGATCTTACAGAGGATTCCTTGTTTCCCAAACTGAAGTACCGGGCAGTGTGCTGGGGTCCTTGAAGCTACCTATTAAAGTATGGTGCATCTCTCAGAGCACCAATTCCATCTGAGAAAAAAACAACAAAGAGAACAAACCAATAAAACATTTTTGTCTATTAAAAACACCAACAGCAATGTACTAATCTTTGTAAAATTTTATGTAATAATAAAAATAAAAAATAAAAAAAAATAAAAACACCAACAGCTGATGGAGAAGAAGGCAATTTTGGCCTAAATTTTAAAGAAGAGAAAAACTGCACACCAGCAATGGGTCTCTTTAGGTCAATACGTCCCAGGTACTAACTCTAGGAATATATTTTCATGCTTTGTGTCTGTGAAAAGTATGAGAAGCACTGGCCATTTTAGTAGACAAGTTGGAACTAAGAGATGTTAAATGATTCTCCGATGGTTACAGCAGGACTGGGCCCAAGATCCCTGAGTCGTTGTCTATTATTCTCTCCACTATTCCATAAATCCATTCTTTGTTGTGGATATGTTTCTAAAAGGAGCTCATATTTTCCCCGCCTTAGGAAGCCTAGGATACAGAAATAATGCCTACCTTAGAACTGTCAACTGTGTTACAATGAGCATCCCTTCTTGTTGACAAAAGCAACATGGGACACGGGTTGTGGAGGAGCTTGAGTTGAATGTGAATGGATCAAAGACTGGTTCATCAAGGGGTTTCCCAACCACGTTCCAGCCGCCATCTTGCTTCTGAGGCTTTGCCTCTTTTCTATTAAGTAAAACATAAATTTTGGTTATTAAGATAAAAAGGCTCAACTAAAGATCAGGCAGTGCAAATTAACGTGGCAAACTTCCACTTTTTCCTCTCGTATTGGTAATATTTTTTTTAAAAAATGAAAATAATAAAAGTGAGCAAAAACAAAGTAGAATGGAAATTTACCCTACTTTTTAGGTAGAATAACTTGATAATATGTACCAGCAACCTTGGAGTTTACATGTCTTACCCTTTGGCAAAGTAATTCTACTTCTAGAAAAATTTCCCCAAGGAAATAGACATGAAAGCATAAAGGGATTGATTTAGTTACAAAATGTTCATTTCGAGGTTCTCAAGAACAGTGAGAAATTAGAAATAATTTAAATGTCTAACATTTGGGATTTGGTCAAATAAATTATAATATATCTTTTCAATGGTGTTATTCTAGTCTAATATTGTGTCTTGATTCCCTAACTGAAATGACTGTTAAAAGACATTAGAATAAGATAGAGTAAGGGATTATAGAACCCGATTTCTTGGGTTTACAAGAAATGCCATTTACTAGCTGTGGGACATTGGGTACGTTTTTAAAATTCTCACTGCCTCAGTTTCTTCATGAAGATAATGATGTAGTATTATATCTTCCTCATAAAAAATATATTAGGTACATATCAAATATTAGATATTATTTATTAGATAAACAACAACCAAGAAGGAAAGTTGTTTCTTATTAACTAAATAAAACGGTTTGTGTATTATAACAATATATTTCTTTCAAAAGATCCTTTTTGTGAGTTTAGACCAATGGTTCTCAAAGTTTGTGCCAAGGTACCCTGGGGCACTGCAGTGAACTGACAGTCCCTCTCTCCCAGAATATTTAACAATTTTTTAAAAAACCAGTGACACCTGTGGACACTGTGAACTACTACTAATAGGTTGTTTGGACCTAGCCAAAATATTAATTTATATTGGTTTAAAGTACCAGAAAAAATTACTGAACCATTAAGGGTGCCATGAACTGAGAAAGATTGAGAACCTCTGAAGTAGCCTCTGGATGTATATCAAGATAGGGTTATGTGTGCTTTAAATTTTCTACTCTCAATTTACCTGAACTTTCTAGTTTTTCTACCATGAACTTTTACTGTTTAAGTGAGTCAATCAAGTTTATTTTAAAATAATTTACTCCTAAATCTATCTTTGCAACAACTATTTATTGAGCACTATTTAAGGTCACTTTCTGGGTAGGACACAGGAAGGCAAGGTGCCACACCCTCAAGGAGAATATAATTGAGGGTGAGTCAAGAATGTAAACAAGGGATTGCTGTTCAGTAGAACAGGCTCTGAGTCAGGGGTGCCAGCTGGAGCGGGAGTTCTGAGCTCTGCTTTGGGAGACTAGGAAACCTTTACCGAAGGCAGGTGTTAGTTACGAAGGCAGAATATAATCATGCAGAATAAATGGGACTTCCCTGGATGGAAGACCAATGGGGAGTGACTCGCATGACCCACCAAGGTCTCTGTATTCTCATCATGTCTGCTTTTCTAGGCTCCTACCATCACCGAAGGGGAAGACAGGCAAGATGAGACTGCAAAGGCTTTGGTGGGCCATGCCTTGGACTGGGCACTTAATGTGCAAAGGATGGGGAAAAATTGACAGCTTTTAAGCAGGGCAGTGTTATAAGGGTTGTGCTGTGGAAGAATCACTCTGGCAGCACTGTGGAGGCTGGAGCAGAGCTGGACAGGGGAGGGACCAGCCAGGAGGATTTTGTAATAGCTCATGAAAGAGGTCACGGAGCCCCAGCTGACTAATGAGGAAGATTATATAATGGGCCCCTGTAGACCGAATCAGCAAAAGCAAGCAATCCAGATGTAGCACGTTACTCATCTCAAAATATGTTGGTGTCTTTAAAAATAAAAACTTTGTTTCATCTGATGAGAAAGATAATACATGATTGGTGTAAAATTTTGGAAAATTTAGAAACGTATAAGGAAGAAAAATGAAAACATGTATATCCCATGAACCGAAGCTATGTGTGTGTACATGCATATCACATATAAAATATTATATATTACAGATATATCTCGCATATACATATAGTTTATTTAAAATAGGTTCATACAGTAAAACAAAATCTAACTTACAGAAGGATAAACAATAAAACATAGTAAATTATTAAGTACTTACCAAATGCTAGGCACTCTTAGAAGCACAAAATATATAATAACTTACCATGTATAATAGCTTATTTAATCCTCACAACAATTCTGGGAGAGGAGTCTTGTGTATTTTGCCATTTTCAGGTAAGAGAGTTGAAGCATAGAAAGATCAATGCCTTGCCAAGGGTTCTATAATTTGTAAGTATCAGAGCTGATATTTGAACCCAAGCAATTTATTTCCAGGACCTATAGCCTTAAACCCCTCTGATACAATTTTGAGTGATATATTTAAATGTCTGTTATTTGATTGGCTTTACACAGTGACCTGACACTCTACCAAAGTATTGTCCAATTGAACTTTCGGCAATGATGGAAATATTCTGCATACGCACTAACCACAGGTAGCTAAGGAGTGCTAAAAATGCCACCACTGTGGATGAGGAACTGAATTTTATTTTTATTTTTTAACTTATATTTTTATTTATTTCAGAGAAGAAGGGAGAGGGAGTGAGAGATAGAAACATCAATGATGAGAGAGAGAATCATTGATTGTCTGCCTCCTGCATATCCCCATCGGGGATCAAGCATGCAAACCAGGTATGTGCCCTGACCAGGAATTGAACCATGACCTCCTGGTTCATAGGTCGATGGTCAACCACTGGGAAACACTGGCCAAGCGAGGAACTGAATTTTAAGTATATTTACTTTTAATTAATTTAAATTTGAATAGCCACCTGTAGCTAGTGGCTATGCATTGGACAGCACAGATCTATATGAAACTAAAAAATGGGCACCATTTTGTGGTTATCCAGTAACCACAGTAACCACCTTTGTCTCTCTTTTCATTTCTTTTTCATCTTCATCTCTATGAAGACAAAAAAAAAAAAATCTGCCTACATTTATATTCTTGATTTACCTTTTTGAAACTTGGATTGACTATGCAAGACAAAGACTTAGTTTGTGTGCTCTTCTCCCCCAACCTTTTTTCTTCCTAATTTTTGTTAATTATTTTAGTTCTTCCACTGGTATCAGTTAAGATTCTTCTGATTGCAAGAGAGGGAAACTGCCAAGTAAATCTGATCTGAACAATACAAAGCTAATTTATTGGCTCATGAAAATAAGAAAACTATAGGCAGAACTGACATTGGTTAGGAAGGCTAAATTCAGAGCTCTAACAATATGAGCAGGACTTGATTTCAACTCAGTTTATAAATAGGCTTCATCCTTAAATTCTACGTGCTGGCCACAGCCACGGGAACTACAGCTTTGTATCCTCTTAGATTCCAGACCCGCAGAAAGGGATGCATGCATCCGCACGGTTGTATTATCTAACTGTGGCCATGATAATGCTGGGTTAAACACACCATCTCAGTGGTATACAATGGCAAGCTTTTAGTTAGCGTGTGTATCTGTGAGTTGGCTAAGATCAGCTGATTTAGGTCGGGCTTGACTGGGTGGCTCTGCTCATCTCAGTTGGTACCACTCACAACTCTGGGCTACGGTAGCTCAGCAGTGATCCGTGCGTCTCTCATCTTTCTCCTGGGACCGGTGAACTACTCCAAGCATGTTCTGATGGTGATGATGGAGGCACAGAGGAAAAACCAGTGATTGTGGCAAAGGGCCTGGTTTACCCACTTGGGCCCTAGTCTAGGTCCCATTTCCATCCTGAGGGCAGAGCTGGCATTCAGATTCACCCAAAGCAAGTGGACTGAGAGAGGAAGAGGAATGGTTACTCCAAAACCAAATCAGAGTTGTAGTGGCCACATGCACTGGAAATAGATATGAGATGGCAAACCACGATGATGATTAGAACTTTAAACAATATACCTAACTTCTGTTTCTTGAGTCTTTGGTTTTAGACAGTATCCCTTGACATCAAATGGACAAGAGTTCTCTTTCACTTCACATTTCCCACTTATATCAATTTGATCATTTAAGTTATTTTTTAATATTTATGAAGGGAGGACTAGGTAACTTCTGGAGACTGGGTATGGGTGGTACAGTTCTCTGCCACTAGATAGGTATGTTGCCCCTGTCGGTATATTTATTTATCTGAAGGTGGGGACTGGCTATGTGCATGGGTGGGACATGTCAACTGACAAGCTTCCTTTCAGGGTGCTAGCATAGGGAATGATGCAAATGGTGTCATTTCCCTCTCAAAACACCACAAACAGAAGGCTTCACTGTAGAATACCAAATCTCATACAAAGAGCATTAGTTCAGCCTAGGAAGCGATCTTATTTTCTTAATAGAACAGATCTCAAGGATGGGGTGAAGGTTTCTGAATCTTCTCTGGCTGGCTCATCTGCATGCCCGGGAAAGGCAGGGAAGGATGGGGAAGACCAAATGGTGTAGTCATTCTCTGGACCACTGGCTCCTCTTCAAGTCCTGAGGTCTGAATGTGTTAAATACCCAGTATGGAGATTCCCCAAGGCTTTCTTGGAAGGAACATTTCACCTTTTTATGGCCTTCTCCTGAGTATACCTGGGATGTTGTTTCCTCTGCTCTGCTTCATCCATAAACACTGTTCACTTCCTTTCCAACTTCCAGAAAATTATCAAAATCTCTGCTGTCAGTCTTCTTTTTATCTTCAGTTTGCTTACCAATTTTTCTTTTTACTAACAGTTCAGCAAAAATTTGAAAGGAAGTGTAGATAAATTCATGTGCTCAGTCTTGAACACACAGAGATATACATATATAATATTATACACACACACACATATATAAATTTTAAACAAAATTGAATGCTAATTACATTTTTCCTACTGGATAGATTGAATACTATTCTAGAAGAGTTTTGGAAGTTGGTTTCTCAAAGGCAGTATGGGAAAACAAAGGTCTTCCTCTCTTTAAAAAAAAAATAACACTAACTAGATTTTTTATTTGTTTGTTTACTACCTGAATGAGTAAATGATTCAAATGTCAACTTTGGGTATGATATGATCCATTACACAGAAATCATATTAAGTTGGCATTTAAAAAAGGAAGGTATACATGAAAATCAACTGATTCTAACTTCTGCAGGTTAAAGGGGGTTTTTGTTGTCTTTGTTTTATTTGTTTTTAACCTGAACAATTCTAAACAATAAACATTTGTTAAACTAAATTATTCACTTCAAATCCTAAAAGTAGTTGATGAGGAATGGTAGCAAGGGGCCTGTAATATGAGGGCGTAAATGACCCATGAAGGAAATGACTGTCTTATGTTGGATTTAAAACCTAACTAATAAATATTTATCTGTTATTGCTGGCACAATGTAATGTATATATTTACTGTATGCCAATAGTATCTGAAATATACGGTCTCCTAAGGATGGCTAACACAGAGCACGAGGGAGGGTTTTTGTGTAGTAGGCTGCACACTGAAGAGATGCACAGCACTGAGATAGACACTTTCCAGGAGAAAATGATGACTCACACAGGGATGACTTAAGTGGCATCTGGTTTCCATCTTCTTTGTTTCTTCTCTTGAACTCCATTCAGAGGCACTTCCTTCCAGCTGGAGCTTTTAATGGCATAATGTGAAGGCAAGATCCACAGAAGTGGGTTTAGAGGAGGGACTTGAAGGAGAAAATGCAGATCATCAGGGGAGACTATGGAAAATTACACCCAGATGGGAGGCAACAGAGAATGTATACACAACCAGACTAAAACGCACCAATTAAAATATTTACAAAAATGCAGAGTAGTGTATGGTTTTTAATATGGGGTAACAAAAATTTGAACTGAACAAAAAATCAAAGTGATATGGTCCTTATTGCAATTAGACATTAATGTGGCTTGTTTCTAGCCTAAGAAAATGTCAGCTTTCTTTTTATTTGATTAATTACTTTATTTATTTATTTATTTATCCTCAAGTCAAGGTATGTTCACTGATTTGAGAGAGAGAGAGAGAGAGAGAGAGAGAGAGAGAAATATCCATTGGTTGCCTCCCATTTGTGCCCTGACCCCGAATCCTAGGTATGTGCCCTGACTGGGAATGGAACCAGCAACCTTTCTTTCTTTTTCTTTTTTTGTTCTACGGTATGAAGCTCCAACCAAAAGAGTCAACAGGACCAGGGCTCAGCCTTCTTTATTTAAGTGAGTGCATCATAGCATTGTTTGTGGTTTTGCTATGATCTACTCATTCTACACACTACCTTCATTCATGGTGGTAATACCCTTCTTCCCTTTTCATAGTAGGAGAGGTGATCTGGGATGGAGGTAGAGCCATCCATCTGGGAAAGTGGATTTGGCCTCCTTACAATAACCAGGGGCCCATCAGAGCCCATAGACTAGAAGGGGAGGAGCAAGCAATTGTTTTCTATTTGTAAATACTCATTCTCACGTTCCCCTCCTCCCAGTCCAATGCCAGCAAGGAGGAAGCCCATTTCTCTTTTAAAAATGAGAGTTGATTATAGTTTGTACCTTTATCTTCACATGTGATGTTCTGCTTAACCAAGTATCATGTGATCCCTGGTCTTGTTCTCTTCCCTGCAGTTAAACAGCTCTTGGAGGGACGGATGGGTATATCAATGGAGGCAGGCAGTAATGGTGTTGGAGGCAGTGACAATGATTATGTTTTTCTGGACGCCGTGGTGGGTAGAGCTGATCTAAGATGAACTTAAGTTAGAGAATAATTATTGGGCACTTTATGAAGATATGGCATTGTCCAAGTCTCTGTAGAGATATGGTTTAATGAGCAACAGGTAATACATATATATAAAATGGTAATATGATGCAGGCTGTATTATGCACTAAGAGAGGTATAAATAAACCTAACAGGGACAATAGAGATTAATTCTGGTGGTGTGGGTGGGAGAAAAGAGTACAAATCAGAGAAGACTGAATGGTCAAAAGAGAATATGACTGTATGGGAAGGATTCTCATTGACAGATAAATCAAGAGACAGTGTTGGCTTTACATGGAAGCCAAGGGTCTATGAGCCCAGATTTTACCAGGCCAGGCAGTCACTATACATAGTGTGAGTCCATACAGGTGTAAAGTAATCAGGAATGGTGGAACTTGTGACAAACTGAGGGCATGGCCCACCGAAAGTCTTTCAATTTCATCTTCAAAGTTATATAATTCAAGCTGTCTTTAAGTCTTCTCTGTCATCCAAAGGTCTCCCTATGCCTCTAAGTTCACACTCAAATATCTTTCACTCTGGAGAGACCCATGCTTTCCTCCAAAGACACAATCACATCTTCACAACTAACAGAACCTTCTAGAGTGGGCCACAAAGGCAGATAAGCTTTTCCACTGTGGAAGATGGGATTCCTCAAAAGTTAGTTGAACTAGCTTCTGAGAATCATTCTATCACATATGGGCTACAACCCCAGCAGTGGAGAGTTGGTAGAGTTTCTGAGTCTCTCAGTTTTCCAGGGGATGCTCTTGGGATTTCAGGGCTGCCTTCCCCTTCACTCCCCCCTGCACGCCCCCCCGCCCCCCAAGGAATGCTGATTCAGCCAGGGCAACTGTATCATGTGTTGGGCTCCTATGAAAGAATGATCATGTCTGAAAAGAGACCTCTGAACACTGTTATGATGCAGATGAGGAAACTCCATCCTCCTCTTCAGAGAAGGACTTGAGTATGAGGCCCTGCCTGGCTCTCTTTACCATGTTCCTGTGAGAAAAAGCTTTTCTGTTTTCCCTTAACCCACTGCAAGCAGAACATTTTACTTCTGGTCACCAAATGTGTGGGTGTTTTTCAAAACCACACTAAGCAATTCTCCAATTCTTGTCAGGCACTGACTGGGTGTCCTATATATTTAACTTAATTCTGACACTGTCTAGCTGGAGATGGCATCCGATCCCACAGGTTCATGACTCAGTCCACAAGGCTGCCCTCATTTCAGATGCCAATTGCAAGTTGAGGTTGTCACCTATACTTCTGATTGGATTTTGAGTAACCAGCTCACCAAGGGCTCCCATGACCCCATCCTCTGGTTTGATAATTTGCTCACAGAATTCAGGAAACATTTACTTATGTTTACTGATTCATTATATTTTTAAAAAGCACAACTTAAGAACAGCCAGATGTGGAAGATGCGTAGGACAAGGTATGGGGGAAGGGGTTTGGATAGGTCATGACCTCTCCAGGTGTGCCACCCTCCTAACACCTCCAAGTATTCACCAACCAGGAAACTCAGCAAATCTCCATTTTCAAGAGTTTATAGAGTTCAGTCTCCAGGCCTCATTTGGTCTTTCTGGGGACCAGCTCTGCCCTGAGGCTGTCAAGGGCCCCAGTCTTAAATCATCTTATTAACATAAACTCCCATGTGCTGAAAAGAGATCATATGAATATCAAAAGACATTCCTATCACTTAGGGAATTTCTAGGTGTTCAGAAACACCATGCCAGGAGCAAGAGATAAAACCAAACAGTTCCTTTTAAAAAAAAATACATTTTTATTGATTTCAGAGGGGAAGGGAGAAGGGAGAGAGAACCATTGACTGGCTGCCTCCTGCATGCCCCCTACTGGGGATCGAGCCTGCAACCCGGGCACGTACCCTTGACTGGAATCAAACCTGAGACCTTTCAGTCCACAGGCCAACGCTCTATCCACTGAGCCAAACCAGCAAGGGCCCAAATAATTTCTTATACCACAGATCCACTCCAAGCTTTTCCCTTTGGCATATAATGATTCATAAAACCCCATTCCACCCCATCCTAGTAAACACAGTGCTACAGATGTAACTACTCAGTGCACCCATGAGGTCCCTCAGCCTGACCTGTGCCCTCTCACAATCCAGGATCCCTTAGGGGATGTTGGACTGCTGGTTTTGGCCTGATTCCCACAGGCCAGGTGAGGGTTCCCCTTTCCCCCTTCCCTCTGAGATTCATCAATCTGCCCCATGTTTCCTTGCCTGTGCACTGGGCGTCTGTTCCCTGGTGGTCAATGCATGTCATAGCACTGGTCAAACGGTCCAATGGTCAAACAGTTGCTTAGGCGCATAACCTGGTCTGGCCTGTGCCCTCTTGCAGTCTGGGACCCCTTCGGGTGATGTCCACCTGCTTGCTTAGGCCCGCTACCTGGGCGATAGATCGTCCAGGTAGCGAGTCTAAGCCAGCAGTCAGACATCCCTCTGGCAGACTGGGAGCCCTTGGGGGATGTCCACTTGCCAGCGGGGAGCAGGCCTAAGCTGCAGTCAGACATCCTTAGTGCTGCTGAGGAGGCAGAAGTGTCTCCCGCCACCACCGCTGTGCTGGCAGCTGGCAGCCTGGCTTGTGGCTGAGCAGAGCTCCCACTGTGGGAGCTCACTGACCACCAGGGAGCAGCTCCCGCATTGAGCATCTGCCCCCTGGTGGTCAGTTCGCATCATAGCAACCAGTTGTCCCAGTTCTGGTCATTCTGGCAGCTTAGGCTTTCATATATATATAGATTAGTCCTGATTAAATTAACAGCTGACTATAGAATTTTCCAGAATTGAAGAAAATCTGTGATTAAATGTGCTCTACAAGTACCAAATAAGAGTAAAGAGAAAATAAAAAATCTATACATAGCCAAGCTACAGAACACTAAAGAAAAGGGGGAAAAATTACAAAAAATTAAATTAGAATTCAATCCCTGCATAAAATATCTAAATTTTCTTCTTTAACCCTTTTGATAATAAACCACCAATACGTATTCAGGTATATTAAATGAGAATGTGTAAATTCTGCGGGCAAACAGGAATGATTTCATATTCTTCACCCATTCTCTTTTTACTACAAAGGATTTTAGACATTTGTAAATGTCTTCCTTTTTGTCCCTTCCTTTGGTTTAACTCTGTGACTCTCAGAGTTGGATCCCCAACAATAACTAATATACAAAGGGGATTTTGAGTATATGAAATCCTCACTGATATGCAGTTAGATGCTACAACCCCCACCCCCAACACTCACACGAATGGAAAGCTGACACTAGTGAATTCAGTTGTGTGTGTGTGTTTCCCATATGGTTTTTACTTTCTTTTCGTTTCAAACAGGTAGTCTGGCTTTTTATTTCTTGCTTAAGGCAAGAAAGGATGTGGAAAGAAAAAAGCTGCTTTTCTAAGCTTGAAGGGACCCTGTGGCTCCTGTGAGTAGTAGCTCCAGGTACCCATCTGTAACTGTAGCCCTTGGAGGGGAGGGCCACTCGACCCCAGGAGTAGGTCTCCTACTGCACCGAAGATTCCTACCTCACACGAGGCCTGGAAGCAGCAGAGGTGGAGCCTGAATGGGCCACATACACTGGGACAATTGCTATCTCAGATGACAAAATACTGGAGGAGTCTCCCATAGCCTCTACCCCCTATAAGGCCCTGAAGTCTGTTAGACCCAGGTTTTTGTAGAATCCTGTTGTGTGGGGCATGGGAGCAGCCCACGCATGGCTGGGTTAAATTTCCTGCCAGTGTGGTGGGCTGGTTACTCAGAATCCAAATTTATTTTGATGTAAGGAAATCTAAAAAAAATTCTTATTTCTTGAATGCATGAATTTATAGACAGAGAATTACATCTACTTTGAATATTTGTTGAGTGCCTTGCTGGCAGGAAGGGTTCCCTGACAACTACTCCGAATCCATCTCTGCCCGTTTGGGATGGATGTGCCCCAAGGGCTGAGCAAAGGAGGGAGGAAAGGTGTACAGGTGGCGAGGCAGGAGTGAGAAGCTATAAAAGAAAATGACACCAGTGTCCCAATCTTCCTAAGGCCTTGTCATGGATCATTTAGCTAGGTCACTAATCTGTATCTCTGCCAATATTTTGGGAGAAAAAATATAAAAATGCAACATATTCAAAAACAAACCAACAAACAACTTCACTGTATCAAATCATTTTTTTAGGCTCACGATGAGTTCCTGCCTGCAAAGCTCGCAAATGCCAGAAACTGTGGGCCTGGCAGCCGCCTACTTTCCATCCTAGTCACGCTGCTTAGGGTCTGACTTGAATGGCTAATTACTGGTCACCTCACTTTCTTGCCAAAGCAAAAAGATTATACTACATGCACAGCTTAAGCTGTCCCCTGGACCTCACTTGTTTGGCCTGATAATCATGTTTTCTGTTCCCTTCCCCACTAACCACTTACCTTAACTTTTAGTAATTACCCTCTGGGCTCAAAAGAGCGACCCACCAGGTCATTGAAATGTTGAAAAGCCCCCTGATATGGAGAAATGTTTCTGCGCACTCGGAGAGAAAGAACTGGGACGAATATGTGCGGCTTTGGTACATGACAGGATGCAGATTTCTTGTGAGCAATTTCTTAACTTTCAGCTGAATAATAACTATAATCAGCTTCGCGCATTGAGAGTTGGTTAGAAGTGTTGTTAGGCGGTAATTAGAAACTTTAAAGATGGTAAATAAGTCAAAATGGTGATCTTTTACAAAATGTGGGCATACTTTATCTTTGTAGGAATGAAGAAGGTAAAGCCCCTTTTCTACCCCTTTCCAGTCCTTGCTGCTGCGGATCCCCAGCAGATGAACTTGCTCAGTCTCAGATGAACCCTTCAAGGTTGCATGTGGAGGTAGCAACAAGTCTCCTTCAAGCAGGTGGGAGACGCACATGGTGTGCATTTGGGGGCTACCTCATAACCGTGATTCCAGCAAGATGCAGATGGAGTCATCAAAGAGGAGCCAGACACACTTTATCAGGAAAAATAAAACTCTCTGAGCTCAAATAGACCTCGTATTAAGCCTCACCCTCCAGCAGCCAGCAAGTAAGTGACTTAAGATACCAATGCATACTTATCTAGGCCTTGCCTGTTGCGTGAGGATTACAATGCCTTTTGGGTTTACCCTGTTCCTTTCTGCGTTGGGTCCTTATACATGTCATTTCACCTGCTTGCTTAGCCAATTCTTATTCATGCTGAATACCTAGTTGTAAATATGGTTTTCTTTAAAAAAAAAAATCTTTCCTGACATGATCTCCATATTTTGTAAGGCGTCCATTACATGGTCACCTACTCAAAGCACCCTGTCCTACTCCTTCTCTACACATAAGAGGATCATAATGTAATAATCTTCTGGTAATCTGTCTCCACTGCTGGAATATAAGCTCCACGGGGGTAAGGAGTGTGCATTTTGTTTGCTGTGGCATCCCAAGCTCCTTGTACACAGTCTTACTCATCGCAGATGTTTAATAGTTGAATGAATGGATGTTTGATCTGTCTCCCGAGGTTGGTGGGAGGACTGTGAAGTAATGCTGCTAATGGAGTGTGCACATAGAACGAGTAAAATCAATTCATTTTAGCTTTACTCCTCCCTGCAAGTCCATTTTGTTGGTGTTTGACAGGTGTATTCATTTTCCTGCTTTCTGCTATGAACTCCATGTTGTTCATGTCCTGATAAAGAATCATAGTTTTAGAGCTGGGGCATAAGAGGATCATCGCTTATGGAAGCTGATGCTAGAGACTCCATTGCTGAAGTCGGAAGAGTCATCAGTGTCAGGGTCTCATTCTCTATTTGGTGGCATGTTCAGTATAAGGTCTCGATCTTCTGCTTCTTGGTCCCTACTTCCAGGCTCCTCATCACACTTAATACATACTATAGTTTGCTTTTTTTCTTAATCTTCAACCTTTTCTCAAACTCTTGCCCACATAGGGGCATTCAACAAGTTATCTGGGTGGCTAACCTGCAAAGGTCCTGGTCTGGCTGAGACTTTTCACAAGAAAAAAAAAAATTCTGATTAAATGAGCATAGATTTACCATTTGCTACCAGTGAAATAGTCCAAAAATGTGCTGTAAACCTGAAGAAAAGTGGAATTCATTTGCTGTAGATAGGATACCTGTAATGAAAAAGGAATTATGTTTTTGTTTCAAATCCAAAGAGAAGTTTGTTGCTTTCTTCTTTTGTTATATGATTTATCAGAATCAAGACTGTAACACTTTCAAATTAATTCATTGCCTGAGTCAATGCTAAAAGTGATAAAAAAAAAATTGTGGCTTTTCTTTGTTCCGATGCCCTTGACCATCTATGGGATTATTTGGAAGAAGTGGAAATCCACTTAAAAGATTATTTTAACTGATTAGATAACTGAATAGCAGAAAATTGTAAAAGGTATTTACCACATTTAGATCAAAGACTCCTGAAAATGAATGGGTACTCTGAGAGAATCGATGTGTTACACCCCAAAGAGAAGCTGGACTTATTTTCCATCATGACCTGGCCTGAACAGAATGGAATCAGAAATTCAGAAGTACAGATCTGAGGGAATGATCTCACTCTCTCAGAAGCAATTCTGAGAGATATGCTTTAAGTGTCTTTGCTTGCTTTTGACTCTTACACATGGAAGGTTCCTGAATGATCATCTGTCATAGCAGTGACACGTCCTAGCTATTTCTGCTCAGTCTTCAGGCAATGTTTGTGTTTCCGTGGCTCTGTGACAATACATTTTATTTCACTGACACTGAGACCCGTCATCAATAATAGAAACCTAATGCCAGTGGTCTCTGAGTGAACGCACCCACAGTCCTCAAGAAGATTGAGTTGGTTGAATAGTAGTATTCTCCCTGAATTCATTAGCAAGGACTGACTAGCCCTAGACCAAAAACTGTTTTTATGTGAAGAAATTTGGCTACAATTATTCATGAAATTCATTAAAAGTAACTTGTCACACGCATACAAAAGAAATAATTAGGAAAATATAGAAAAGCACATAGAGAAAATGCACCAGACATGTACAGTTAATATTAGCACACAGACATGTACAGTTAATATTTCTTGTATATATTTTCCATTTTTCTATGCTTCTACAAATATATGTGTGAGTTTTTTATATTCTTATAAATTTTGTTTTTGTAAACTTGTATTTTAAACTTTGTATTTTAACTAGGGGCCTGGTGCACAAAAATTTGTGCACTCAGGAGGTCCCTCAGTCCAGCCTGTGCCCTCTAGCAGTCTGGGACCCCTCTGGGGATGTCCACCTGCTGGCATGCCTGGTCAGCCTGGGTGAGGGGCTGATGGCTGTTTTCAGGCTGGCCAAGCCCCCCAGTGTGGACCCTCACCCCATTGGGGTGTGGCCAGCCTGGGTGATGGGCTGAGGGCCGTTTTCAAGCTGCCTACAGCCCCTTCAGATTTTGGGTCCCTACTGGGTTGCCTGGGCAGCCTGGGTGAGGGGCTGATGGCTGTTTTCAGGCTTTCAGGCTGCCCACAGGTCCCATTGACTCAATATCCCAGCAAGGCTGGCTGGAATCAGGTTTCTGGGGTTTATTTATCTTCTATAATTGATACACTGTTCCTTTAAGCCGAGGCCTAGGCAGGTAATGAAGCCTCCTGTCTGCTTCAGCTCATAGCTTCTATAATTGAAAGAATGTTGCCTTAGTAGTTGGGCCCAGGCCTGCTGTTTGCTTCAGCTCAAAGGCTTCTATAATTACAACAATGTTGCAAGTATGTTGCCTGGAGCCCGGAGAAGCCCAGCCAGCCTGCAGATAGTTTACTCCTGCTGCAATGGAAGCTGCCTGTTTACTCTAGCTCCATGACTGCCGGCCTCCATCTTGGCTGGGTTAATTTGCATACAGCAGCTCTGATTGGCTGGTGAGCGTGGCTTAGGCGTCCCGTAGAAATGGTCAATTTCAGTATTACTCTTTTAGTAGATTAGATATTAATAGTGATAATGGTGACTATTATAACTGTGTGTCAGGCATCAGGACAAGCACTTTACAGGAACTATCTCATTTCATCCTCACAGCAACCCTATGAGATACTATTGTCACTCTCATTTTACATGAGAGGAAAGAGAAGCCAGGTTGCAGGCACATAAGGGATAGTAAAGGCTCTGACACATCTGCTACAGCATATATCCATGATGCTTCCTTCTAGATAAACTTAGGACACATCAAATTCTAAGACATCATAAATTTTGATTGTCAAGTTGGCCCACAGAAATGTACCAATTTTACACACCTTCTGTACTATGACCAATGTTGGGATCACCATGCCTAGTCAAGTCGTTATGTATAAAGAATTATCTTATTTGCACTTTTTTCTTTTGTTAATCCTCACCTGACATACTTTTTTTCATTGATTTTTAGAGAGTGAAAAGGAGGGTAGGAAGCGGGGAGAGAGAGAGAGAGAGAAACATCAATGTGAGAGAGACACATCGATTGGCTGCCTCCTGCATGCACCTTAACCTGGGCAAGAGATCGAACCTGCAACCCAAGTACATACCCTTGACTAAGAATCGAACTCATGAATCTTTGTTGCATGGGCAGGCACTGTAACCACTGCTCATTGGCCAGGCTGCATTTTTCTTGATTAGTATTGCAGTTGAACTTTGTTTCATGTATTTATTCATATAATTAGCATTTCTTTGTACATTGTCCTTCATTTATTTTTCTGTTGGAGTGCTTATTTTTTAAAATTTACGATTTCCTTATGTGTTGTATTTTTACTAGTTTGTTCTTTGTCTTTTAATTTTTATAACTCATTATCATGGAAAAGTTTTAAATGTTTATATACTCTCATTTGTAGATTAATTTTCTTAATGGACTCAGATTTTTTTTTACTTCCAAAAATTTTATAAAATTAATATATCTGGTATTTATCTTCATTTATACTTTGAAGTAAGCGGTCCAATAATCCATTATTCCCATGGTTATTTGAAGTGCCACATTACTAAATTCTTATGTAACAAAATCAACTTATTGAAAACAATGATTAATGAAATTCTTGATTGATTTGCATTTTTATTATTTTCACTGATATCCATATTTGGAATAGTTATTAATTTTAATTTGTATTATATATTCATTTTAATTTACTTATTAATTTTAATGATACATCACAATACCTATTATTTTTAAAAGTTCAAATTGCCTTCTTCTTATTAATTTCTGATCACATGGCTTAACTATTGCAAAATCCTGCTACTTGTACTGTATACCCACCACTGCCCAAATGGATGTACAATTCCATGATTCTCCTCTAGCTTTTTGCATTTTTTAGCATTCCAACTTACAAGTGATGCTCGTAACATCAACCAGAAAGAAAACATTACTTTATCTTGAATTTTTATTGTAAACATAACTTGAATGTGATTTTTAAATTACCTTGTCTCTGCACGAGGCATCACTCTCTTCAGCAGGATATGTTATTTGGTTATAAAGTAAAATTCTAGAAATTGGTACATGTTGAATCAGCCACGAGGGACTCCTTATGTTTCCACAAATGCAATAGCAGGAGCATAAGAATGGAAATTGCCTGTAAGTGTTCAAGCTGATTTTGCAGTTGCACGGGGAAGGGAGCCAGAGCTGGGTGCACTGCATTATAAACAGCCTGTTACTGAGATACCAGGCTCCCTGATTCAACATGCACCTGTTGTGTTTTACTTACCGTTTTCCAAGGTATGCCCCTCAAAATGGAGTTTCTGTGGTCTCATCCCACTGAATTAAAATGTCCAGGGGAGGCCTATTATGAGGACTTGAGAAAAAGTATTGTTCTGAGAAAAGAAGCCTTAAAATGGTCTCCTGTCAGTACTGTTTCAAGGAATAGATTTTCTCCAAAGAGCATTTCTATATTTTTCTATTATGGGTTGAATTGTGCCCTCCAACTCCCAAGATTCATATGTTGAAGCATTAACCTCAGATACCTCAGATGTAACCTTATTTGCACATAGGATCCTAACAGAGGCCATCACGTTAAAATCAGGTCATAAGAGTGAGCCCTAATCCAATATGTCTGATGTCCTTATAAACAGGCAATTTGAACACAGAGACACACACATGGAGGGAAGATGGCTTTCTACATGCCAAGGACACCCCAGGCTACCAGAAGCTAGGACAGGGGTCTTTCTTAGGAGAACGGATCCTTCCCTAATGTTCTCAGAGGAAGTATGGGCCTGCAGACACCTTGATCTTCGGCTTCTGACTTCCAGACTGAGACAATAAATTTTTGTTGTTTTAGCCACTCAGCTTGTGGTACTTTAGCAGTATCCCTAGCAAACTCAAACATTTCCCATGCTTTTTTATTTAATTGTTTACCTTTTGTACTCTTCAAAGAACCTGGTCTACACCTTTAGAACACACTTGTCATATTTTATTGAGTTTTAAATGTTTGTAAGTGCTTTTGAATAGGTAATGCATACATACAACAAACAATTCTGAGCACAGAACAGCATAAATTAGACTTAGCGTGGAAACTGAGTCTTCCTTGGTTGGTTGTCTACAGCACCCTGCTCCCCACTCCCCCCAAGTGCCTTTCCAAGAGGCAAACACATACTCTGTATCTTATATGCTTAGTTTCATGATCATCCTAGTTTAGTTCCTTATTTTCTCTCATTGACCATATAGGTCTGCTGGGGGGCGGAGGTGGGGGTGGGGGGGGGGAGAGGTTGCTTGCTTTGTGTAATCTCAGTTCTCAATAACTCTGACTTTAATGAGCTGTTTACCAGCTAAGTTCAGACAGGTCGATGTATGAAATTTAAGGGAAGTTAAAGGCTCCGATTCGTGTTAATATCCAAACTCCTGTTATTGAGTCACCTTTAGGCTGAAGCAGGATCTGAGCAAATATTTTGCTTGGCGGGCAGAGTGGAGAGATAGTAAGGAACTTGAGTGATGTTGGGGAGAGTGAGTAGAAAGAATTTAGCTGAAAAGGAAGTGAAAACTTGGTTGGTTTAACTTCTCCTTTGCTGTTCTTATGGTTCCAGTAACTGACTTTGAATAGGAGTAGCCCAGCTCCTATTTGCTTATCTGAGAAGCACTCTAACATCCTAGTTAAAAGCTTGGATTTTGGGACCAGACTGTCTGACTTAGTAGTAAGCGTTCTACCTCTAGTTAGTTCTGTAACATTGAGCAAGTGATTTCACCTCTCCGTAATTAAGTTCTCCTAGGAAATGAAGAAAACAGTAGTATGGACAAAGCTTGTTGAAGTTTTGCTTGGGAGGCCAAGAGTTCCTTTTTGTTTTATAGCTGTTAGAAGGAGGAAATGGGCTAAAGCTCTTGTAGAACCGTGCCTGACAATTAGTAAGGGCTATGCTCGATTTATTATTAAGTCACCCATAAGGTTTCCCACTGTGGGTTTGTTAATGTATTAGGGTACATTTAGGTTGCAAGTAACAGAAAGTCAAGCAAAAAGGAACTTAAACAATAAAGACATTTATCATTTTCTGTAACATGGTGGTAGTTCAGCGGCTTGTTGACAGCACCAACAATCAAGCTACTTTCCATCTTTGGAACACCAGCGTTTGAAGGATAGGCATCCTCAGCGAATTGGCTTTTGTCCTTGCCCTTCACTTCTCAGGGCCACAAAATATTTAGGAGTTACACACAGACAGGACAGGACACCATTGAGAGATATTGTCCGAAAAGGAAATACCTCTCCCTACCACATATTCCTTTTAAAGAACAGGTATAAAGCTTTCCCAGTCCTGACCTGTGGCTCAGATGGTTGGATGATGCCATGTTCACCCAGAGGTTGCTGGTTTGATTCCTGGTCAGGGCACATGCCTGGATTGTGGGCTTGATCCCCAATTAGGGGTGTGCAGGAGGCAGGAGGCAGCCGTCTCACATTGATGTTTCTCTCTTCTCTCTTCCTCTTTCTCTCAAAATCAATAAACTATTATTTAAAAAAAAATAAACTTTGCCATGTTTTCTCTCGTCTCATTGGCCAGAATGATATCAGGTGACCATGCTTAACCAGTTATTGGGGTATGATATGAGAATCTCATGATCATGGGCTGGGGTCCACCTTTCTTGAAGGAGATGATGGACTACTCAGAAGAGAGTACACAAAATCAGGGTTTTGTCAGCCTGGAAGTACTGCAGGAGGTCAGCAACAAATGTCTCCACCACAGTTAGTTTGACTTCTGGATGGAGATGCTGAACTTTAAGTTTGTTTATTTTTTTATTCCCATAAATATTTTTGTTTAATTTTGCTTTAATGTGCTTCTATAGCTTTAGTTAATTTGTCATTGAAAGTCATACTATTTGTGTGTGTGTGTGTGAAAGAGACAGACAGGCACAGAAAGTATGTTTCTATGAGAGCTCATTTTTCTCTGTCAATTCTTCCAAAGAGTCTGGCTTTGAAACTCCTTTACCAGTTGGTCATTGGTTGACCTCATCAATGTTTATGTACTCAACTACTGCCAATGGACTAATGATTTTTAAATCTCCCTGATCACCCCAGAACCCCTTTCTGAGCCACAGATACACATATTTGATTTCTTGATAGCAGATTCTATTTGAGTTTGAAACTGATCATATTTCCTTCTGAGTTGACATAACTATCAAGGAAGATGAGGACTCAGCCCTGCCCCATAGATTCACAATGCAGTAACACCGATTTACCTAGTTTTGCCTCTTATGGTACTTTTCTGACAAGCCTAATTTCTCTGGGTCCTGCCCTGCCAACTTAGACAACTTTTTCATTAACTATTTCCATTTCTAACCCTCCTTATCTGCTTTCTCATCCTCAAGGAAGCAGTATCTTTTTTACAGTTGCTAGAAGGCTGAAATGGGCTAAAGGTCTTAAAGAATTGAATGTTTAATTTGAATAACATTTCAGTAGATATTTTGGAGGAATGAGAAACTTTCTCAAAGTTCTAAAATTCCAGCATACACTTGTTGCTCACACCAAGAGACCCTAACTAAGGTCATAGTTAAGGTTATGTCTAAAGAGTGCCGTCAGATTTTGTCCTGATGAGATGCACATTGAAGACTTAGTTTTCAGGGCCGGCTCTCTGCTCCTCACGGAGCCTCACGGCCACTTTGGCAAGACATGGCCTTGATCTAGTCTAGATAATGACCAGCCCCTCTCCTGCCTCAGTCTTGAAGTGCTAAAAGTTTGATATTATCTCTTAACTCTTCACAATGGACAAATGGTTCCTCAAATGGAACAAAAGGGCCAGATACCTTGCTATTGGGATGGCTTGAATTTAAGAAAATAATTCAATGCCATATACTTGTGACTTTTTATTAATTTACACTGCCTTACTATGAAATGGAATTAAAGCAAACCACCTCCACCTCATGCAACCTCAGAAAGCAAATCTTACAAAACTAGGGAGAGAACCTGGAAGACTCAGAGTAGAAGGAAGGGCCCTTGCATTCTCCTCTCAAGCCCACCAAGCTGAGGCCAGATCCCTGGCATGGAGCCCCATCTAGGAAATGCCCCAAGTTCTTCAACTAAAGAAGTGGGAGTCAGATTTCCTCCCAGTGAGTTTACTGGCCCCAAGGGCACAGTGGCAGGATGGAATCTTGTGTCTAGAAGGAGCTGGCCTTCCTGTGACAAGCCCAATTAAGCCACAAGCTGTAATCAATTATCCAAAAGGCCAATCAGGTGCAGGCAGCTGGGTAGTGTGGGGGCTGCACTGGAATCATCCAGAGAGCTAGCAGACTCTTGGCTGTCTAAGCTTTAATTTCTATTTATGGAGCCCCTCTTAAAACTCATATGAATCTTATTGAAGCTCCTGCATCTGAGGGGCATTAGGATATTGGAAGGAGGTAACCAAGATCAGAGTTTGCCCTCTGAGAAGTTGTGCAGAGGCACATTGAAGAATCTTCGGTGTACCTTTCCATGTCTATTTTCTATGGGGTACGAAAAGACTCCACGTGCCCAAAGGAACAGTGTTTAGTGTTTGGAAGAAAAAAACCTTCTCTTAGAAAAGAATCTCAAATTTCTCTGCTTTGGAGAGTCACTTGACTAGAAATATATTTCAGTATTTTTTATACAATGTGGATATATAGCCTTGGACTTTGCAGTGGTTTTCAAACTATGTTTCTCAAAACCATCTAAGTTCCATACAGTTTCCACAGAGCACAAGGTATACTGCAATTGGACTTTATATGATAGTGCTTTCCAGGTACTAAAAAGGTTTGTTTCTTAAACTTTTAAGCTAAACAATTGAAGGTTTAATATAGATAACATTTCAATAAATATTTTGGAGTGATGAAAAACTCCTTGCAGCTCTTAAATTCCAGCATGCAATTGTTGCTCACTCTATGAGACCCTAAGATCATAGTTAAGGTACATCTAAGGGAAAATGTTATTCTGACACTTGATGTTAGAGAAACCATTATGATTAACTACCATCTTGTGCTAAGAAGTTTAAATAAACTTCTCTAGTTCCTTCTCTATGGAAGCTCAGGACAAAAGCTGTAATGCATAAGTCAAATAGTCAAGGAAGTAAACTTAGACGCCAAATTGCACTAAGATCTTGAGCTTGTTCTTATGATTGAAGCAGCTCTGTTCTAGGTCATGAAAACTTCATTTAGCGCAGTCTGCATTTTAGGAGGCAAAGAAACGCCATACTCTGCTTCATGTTCTGTGCATGGTGCGTCTGTGCACTGGAACTCCGTCATGTTTTCTGTCCTGCCTTGTGGGTATTATTTTAATGTTCATCATTCACTACTGAAAGCTTAAAAGAACTGTCTCTTAAAATCCAATTTACCAGCTTGTGATTAATTAATTTTGTCACCAGAAAGCATATAGGAAGTAAAACATTTAGATATTGCTATTGTATAGCTCTTTTGCCCTAGTTGCCATGCTAAGTAAGTGATATAAAGTGGAGCAAGGCAAAAGCCCTGCACTCAAGTGGCTCATAGTCTAATGGAAGAGAAGGAGCTAATGAAAATCTAAGAAAACTGCAAATGGATATGTAAAGTATGTAAAAGCTAAATAACAAAGGAAAGCATGGGGTAGGTTTTTGAGATGAAGCAGTGGAGAGAAAGAGAGCATTAAGCAAAATAAATAAAAAGAGACTCATCTCTTAGGTGTATGCTGGTGAAATTTCAGAACACCAAGGATAAAACAAAGGTCCCCAAATTTTCCAAAGCAAAAAAGAAAAGCAACTGGAAAGTCCAGGAAAAAATAAATGCCATATAAGAAATCATAGCTCAAGCATGAAGCAAAAAGTAACAAGATTTTGTGGCATTGAATGTTGGAGCCTTCTTCTTTAGGTATGTGGAACAATATATTCCTTTTAATAGGCCCAGTCACATTACTTGGGAATAATCTTTACATGATCATACTATTGTTAGCATTGTTGATTTCTGTAATAGTCAGAATGAGCTAGGTTCTGCTGCAAACGACCAAAGTCTCAGGTGCTTCCAACCATAAAAATTTCTTCCTTGCTCATTTTTAATGTTCATCACAGGTAAGCTGAGGCTCCAATGTATGTTATACTCATTTTGGGACCAAGACACTGCCTGGAACATTGTCAGTCACATGACAGAAACAAAGATGTGGTCCATGTCTCTTAAGACTTCCGACGAATAACATTCATTACTTTCACTCACATTTTATTAGCCAAAGCCACTCCTGACTTCACTATAAGAGGTGCATATAATCTCCCCACAGGAAGAGGTTCAGAGGGATGGAAACAAAAATACTAGGTGGCCATATACAAACTCTTATAGTTGAATACCATCTTTCTGGTATTCAATTATTCAGTATTCTTCTTTTCCCACATGCTGAATACACTTATCCCCCCTTCTAAAAGAGATAATCAGAGTCAGAAACAGTAGCTGTTCTTTAGCTTTACTTCTAAGGTAATGTGAGATGGTTTCTATATCAGGTCTTCATAAGCTCTTCTTAATCCAGAGCTTTAGGAATAAAAGGAGAAGCCATCTGCTCTTCACATACTCAGTGTGCAGTGGTGAAACAGGGAGAGTGTGACCACAATAAACACTCTCATTTGAAAAGGTGAAGAATGGGAGACACACAGACATTACCAGTCTCCACAAATTCTAAATCTCCTTGGGCAGATGTTGTCCAAGAGAAGGAAGTATTCCTTGATCAGGTCTTGATTTCACTCCCTGGGAATAGCTCTCCAGACATTTTTCTCCTCAGCCATTGTATCCTTTGGGGAGTCTTTATTTTTCACTATTGTCTTCTGCTACGGCCCAGGAAAGAATTGTAGAGCATTAGCTCCTTGGAGGCCAAAGAGCTTTCTCCCTTCTTACTCAAGTGGGAAGGAAGGAGAAATGCAAGGGTTGTTTTAAGTCTTGAGCAATCTTTTTCAATCTAGGCTAGTGGTTCCCTTGGTGTTTTAATGCTTTCAATTTTTAACTTATCTATTTGGTTTTTATTAAAGTATTCTTATCCTGATTTGAAATATGCCTCTATAGACATTTTATTGCTAGTACCTTGTATCTATCAGATTTCCCTGAAAGTTTTAAACAAATGACATACAGCAACCCCTTGATTTTGGTCCTTTGACATGAGTCTGGTTTTAGTAGGACTTTGTTGTTTAATGTTATCCTTTTTCTTTTTTTAATCATTTTTTTTCAATTACAGTTGAATACATTATTATATGAGTTTCAGGTGTACACCCCAATGATTAGACATTATACATCTTACTAATTGATCATCTTGATAAATCTCTCACCCATCTGATACCATACATAATTATAAGAGTATTATTGACTATATTCCCTATGCTGTACTTTACATCCCCATGACTATTCTGTAACAACCCATTTGTACTTCTTAATCCCTTCATTTTTTTCACCCATCCCCCCAACCCTCATCCCATCTGGCAACTGTCAAAATGTTCTCTGTATCTATGAGTGTTACTATTCTGTTTGTTCATTTATCTTGATTTTTATATTCAATTGTTGATAGATATGTATTTATTGCCATTTTATTTGGCTTAGTGATTGGAAATGAGAATCAATTGTATCTTTCAAACCGTGAAAATCTCCCAGTTTCTAGATGCTAGCTATTCCTTTTTATTCCTACTTCCAAACTAACCAATTCTTTTTGAGAGTATTTCTTTCTAGTTAGCGCATCCAACCAATTGAAGCTGCTAACATATTGTTTGCCCACATCTTCTTCTAAAGCTACATCATGTTCATTAAGGGTAAGGATCACCTCCTTCCACCTTCAATATCAACTCCCTTGCTTTTCACTAATGAGGCCTGGAGCCAGTGCAACTTAGTTTTGTTGTTGTTGTGACAATAGCACCTCATGTTATTACAATAACATGAGGTGCTATTTGTTATTACAAATTAATAACTTTTGCATCAGCCAGGGTGAACTAGGCTATGCAGATGGCTCCAAAATACCATCATTACAATAACAAAGATCTATTTCTTTCCTTTATTACATATTCCTTGTGGGATAGCTATGGCCCTGCTTTATGTCACTTTTATTTTAGTACCAAGCTGATGAAGCAGCCACTAGGTGAAACATTTATGATCTCATGGAAAAGGGAAAAGAGACAGTGATCCATGAATTAGCACTTAAAACTTCTGTCTGGAAATGGCACATATCACTTCTACCCACAATGGCCAAAGCACTAATGTGACTACGGGCAGGGATATACATTTTTTCCACAGAGAGGGACCCAGAATATTTAATAATCAGTAATATAACTTACTACAATTACTACTAATTTACAGTCAACAGGTAGACAAAGTACAGCAGATAATTATAGTTACGTCCCGTAAAATGAAAGTGCTAAAAATATTAACCACATAAAAAGAAGAACATAGCTGACAAAAGTGAGGAGATAAAAATGGGTACAATTTACCTTTTTAACTAGAGGTCTTATCTCATACCTCTGGCTTCGCAGGCTTTATCTTGTATTCATGGTGATTATATAATTTGTCAACTGAGGACACTCTTGAGAGTGAAAGTCGGTGCTATTAATAATTACATTAAGAAAACAGGACAAAACAGAGACTATCCTGTGCAAATGAGGTTGTATGGTTCCCTACCTGAGCTTCTGCTCTGCTCCAGGTCCTAGTTAAAGACTTTGCTGGAACAGTATGAATTCTCAATTACAGAAAAACATGCTTTCTGTGCTTTCCGTGTGATCATAATTTGGCAGCTCATAAGTGAAGAGTTGCCAGTACAATCTTTCATCAAGACACATGGTTGAATCCACCTTTTTTCCCCTAATTACTTTTTTTGCTGATACCTAGAGACTACTGCAAACTATTCTAACTTGCCTTTTGTTTTTATGTCTGGAAATCTGCAATTGTGGAAGAATGAACTTAAAATGGCATGCTTCTAGAGGAGGCCTTGGATCAATAGAATCACGTGTCCATTATGTCAGAGAAGTTTGAAATCATTCAACAAATATTTTTTAAGCGTATTTTACATGCCAGGCACTTTCTAAGACACTTGGGCTAAAATGGTGATCTTATTCATGAGGAGTGGAATCAGACTCCCAAGTGCCTGAGCTCCAGGTAATTTTCACTCATCTGTGACTTTTCTTCCTAACCATATTGTAGACTTCTGGAGGTCACAGCTCATTCCTCATAGAACCAGCTCTATACTTCTCACAGAGCCTGCCACAGTGAGTAGAAGAGGTTTCAGAATATTTGATCCTAGAAGAGAGAGTATTATTCAACTTAGTTTGGGACATAGTAGGCACTCAATTGTTAAGTAAATGAATACTTATTGTGTAGTTCATTTCTTAAGTTCCATTCCCTCGGTAAAACAAAATCCAGTTACCCACACAAGAAGAAATAATAAACTGTTTTTAGAAAATCTAGTTTAGTTTGTTTCAGAAGTACTTTGTCAGAAAAGTTGGGGGCTAACCTGTATTCCTCTCAGGGGGCATCATTGTTCTGCTTGTCTCAAAATCAGTGACTTTACAGCAAAGCCAAGGGGAAAATATTTTTTTTCTCTCTACAGAACTTTAGCACAGTGCATTAGAAATGAAGCTTATCATGGAAGTTTCTGTTAGTCATTTGAGATGTTTGGTCAGGAATCCATCATGACTGACTCGTACAATATTTATGAAATTGTCAACTCGAGGAACACATCTGCGCTTTTTTTTCCCCATTCTGAAATTACTTCACTTAATAGAGGGTCCCGAATTTGGCTGTTCTGTAATGATTAAAATGCCCTGTACCTCATTAATGTTGCCATCATTTATTTAATAAAATCAAATCAGAGTAGCATTTAATTTAGTTTTAATAAGATACTTAATGTATGTTAACTAAATATCAATTGATTATTAAAGTGGAGAGTGCTGAGCTGTAACAAATATACAAGATATAAATCTTGTTGCTGTGCCATTAATTCAGAATTACATAAGCAATAAATGTCTAATTAGATTTTAGTAGTGATGACTTGTAAGCATTTATTGAGATTCAATAAGATCGATGTTATTGACTTGTGCTAAGGACCACAGTTTAATTAACTCCTCCATTCTTATTTTCAACAGTCTTTGCCATTTTTTATTTATAGGATGCTGAACCAGAGGTGTGGTGGTGGAGGAAGAGAGGTGATCCAAGTATAGCACCTTAAATAATCCCAAACAATAATAGGAAGACAGGATGACCATTCTGATGGGCATGGATTCCAGGACTTTGGGTAATGGAATCACTGATTTCTAAGGTCATTTTCTTCAAGATAAGTTTGAAAATTTGGCATGATTTAGCAATGTAGTCAGACCACTTGAGTACCATAAAGTGAAAAGTGGGCCCCAAATCAATCCCATCTTAGATGGGAGAAGAACAGAAGATCACTTATATAGTACAATTTTAGGAGTCCCTGCTATTTCAAAAATATTTATTCTACTTCTCTCTCATTGCCTGAAAATCATAATGCAACTATTCCTTTGGGCTCAAGGTATGATTACCCTTTGATTCTCAAATTAAAAAGTCTGGAACCATAGGTTGTTATACAAGATAACTAGATAATTGTTATGAAAAAACATGATGTGTTCCATGACATTACATAATATGCTCACTGTGTTATCCTTGTTAAAATTATATAACTCAATGCACTGTGCAAAATTGCAAGAAACACAATTTATTAATGCAGTGTTTCTGTCAATTTCTGTACATGCATATGTGATACACTGCATCATTTGTGTCTCTGATTTGTACTGAATAACCTGCTTCTTTAGTGTGCCCCAGAAGAATTCACCAAGTGGGATCAATTTGTTAAAAATAACTTATCTGTGTCACTAGATTTTATGGTCACTTTGCATTTTAAGCTGGTATTAGCTCTCTAACACTAATCAAATTATTTACTTGGCATAATGTCATAGAGAGCCTCTGGCTTTGGAAATCCTTTGGTAAAATTGGTAATTCAGACACTCCTGAATTTGAGGTTTGTGTTCTGTTCTGAGCCAGATGAGCTTCTGCATGTTACTTAACCTCTCTAGGCATAATCCCATAGTGTTATTGGGAGAATTAAATGAGATAATGTATAAAAGATGCCCAGTACAAAGTCTCCTACATTATCTAAACAACTGACCTTTGTTCCTCTCCTTTCTTCTCTACCCTTTTCCGTATCTCTCATCTTATTTCACTGCTCTTAATGCACTAACATCACCCACCCCCCTTTCTTTGGATGGGGATGATGGAATGCTAACTTTTAGATAGGCATAGTGATTAATGCTCTAGAAACTGGAGGTGGAAAGTAGAGGAAAGACACAAAATCATGGAAAGAGAAGGGGCATAATACTAGAAACATAATTCTTTGCTGTTCACACATTTGCCATGAGCCATTCCTGGTTTACCTCAACTTCCCAAGGAACCCCAACTATAAAGATTGCAGATACCACATTGCTCTGAGGGTAAGGATATCTCAGAGAAGTAGCTCAATTGACACCTGCAGTTGGGAATATTCTGTGATTTATGTGATTCATCAACAAACAAATGCTTTCTGAGAACTATGGTTGTAGTTTAACAATCTATTATAAAGATGTACAAATCCTGAGCTTGAATATGCCTAATGACTTAGCCTTGAAGCACATGAAACAAAATTTGAGAGAATTTACTGATATTGATTAATCCAGAATCTTAATGGGAGGTCCTAATATATTTCTCTCAGATATGACAGATCAAGCAAACAAAAGAAAAGTAGTGAAAGTGTAGAAGATTTGACAACATAACTCAAAAGCTTGATCTAATGGTAGATATGGAATCTTATACCCAACAGTCTGATAATTTACTTTTAAAGCATCATTGGATGCTTCTGAAAATTGATCATGTATTAGGTCATTAGAAGAGTCTCAACAAATTCCAAAGAATCTATTCATAGGGCCCATATTATCTAACCACCAAGAAAGTATTAAATTAGAAAACAATAAAAGGAATCAAACCCTCCACCTTTTCATGTATGGGATGATACTCCTACCACCTGAGCACATTGGCCAAAACTGACTACTCAATTTTTTTTTAAATCAAAATAAAGTTAAAATATAAGTGATGAAGTAGAAGTAACAAAGGTACTATATATTAACAGATATGCCAGACAAAACATTGTTATCCATCATCAAAGGATTTGAATGGTCAATTCTCAGAAAAGAAAATTTGAATAAAAGTAGAAAAGAAAATAGCACACACAAATGAATACAAGAACTGGGAAACTCTGAAAATGATTAGTGGATGTGTCAATATCAGTGCTTTCTGGGAACTGTGGTTTTGCAAAATGTTACCATGAAAAGCTGGGCAAAATGTACAAAGGAATCCCTCATCTTATTTCTTACAACTGCAAATAAGTCTACATTATCTCAATAAAACTTTCAATTAAGAATGTGAAAAGATACTTAACCTCATTAGTAATCAATGATATTCTATTTTAAATAATAAGATGCTCAGAAAATTGGTTAAAAAAATAACAATTGTGATTATAACCAGTGTTTGGCAAGGAAGTAATTATTTAGAGACAAGGAGAAATTTCATATTTTACACTCAGAAATTGGTAAAAATGAAGGATCGTGATCAAAACCAGTGTTGGCAGGGAAGTGAGTACTTAGGGAAAAGGGAATTCTCATGTTTTGCTTGTGGGAGTGTAATCTGGAGAACAGTTTTGCAACAGCTCTTAAAATTGAAAATGTGCATATTCAAAAATTCACTTGTAGGTGTATGTCCTGGATATATTATTTTATGTGCCCAAGAGGACACATACAAGGATGTTTTTGCAGTTGGTAATAATAAAAAATTGGAAAAAAACCTCAAATATTCCTGTAGAGAAAATGGATAAATAAATTGTGGTATACAATGGAATATTAGACAACAACTAAAATGAACTAGATCTTTCAACATCAACATGGATAACTCTTGAAGGCATAATATTAAGAAATGAAACTGTAGAGAGTTACTTGCACTGTGAAACAAGGTAAGTTTCAGTTCAGACTGGGTCTCCAAGTCAAAAGGCAAAAGTGCTCCCACATTTTAAAAAAGAGGTAGAGCAGTTATCCAGAACTTACAAAGACGTCATTTGCAGCCCAGCTATGTTCTCCTTAATTGGTCACAACTTCAGTATTTAAAAAAGGATGGAGATGATTAGAGAAAGATTTGCTTTGGAGAAAGTGTCCATGACACTCTCAGTGCTTTTATAATTTTTTGAAGGGTGAGGTGTACACTTTCATCTCAAGTCAAATGAGAGCAGCTTCCATGGGACCACTCAAAGGTTGATGGTCTCCACAGCTGTATGTGGGACACAGAGGCTGAGCCTGAGCAATCAGGGGTTAAGAGGATGTGGCTGGAACTCAATGTTCTGAAAGTCCAGCAAGGAAAAAGGCTGTCTTGGGACCGGCCTGGATCACCAGAGTCATGAATGCAAGCATTTCCTTTGGAAAAATGGGCCATGAAGATGAGCCTACCATTCATTCAGTCACTTATGCATTCAAGGAATACTTTCTAAGTTGTGTATTATGTTCCAAGCACTGTTTTAAGCATTTAAATCAGTGAACAAATAGGCAATAATACTCATTCTCATGGAATGTATATTTCATTTGGGAGTGATGATGAATAATAAACATAAAAAAATGACTAATATAGTATAACTAGGGGCCCGGTGCACAAAAATTTGTGCACTCTGGGGGTCCCTCAGCCTGGCCTGTGCCCTCTCGCAGTCTGGGACCCCTCTGGGGATGTCCACCTGCTGTCATGCCTAGCCAGCCTGGGTGAAGGGCTGATGGCTGTTTGCAGGCTGGCCATGCCCCCCAGTGTGAACCATCACCCCATTGGGGTGTGGCAAGCCTGGGTGATGGGCTGAGGGCCATTTTCAGGCTTCCCGCAGTCCCTTCAGGGTTTGAGTTCTTACTGGGGTACCTGGCCAGCCTGGGTGAGGGGCTGATGGCTGTTTTTAGGCTTTCAGGCTGCCCACAGCTCCCATTGACCCAAGGCCCCAGTGAGGCTGGCTGGAATCAGGTTTCTGGAGTTTATTTATCTTCTATAATTGAAACACTGTTGCTTTGAGCAGAGGCCTAGGCAGGTAAGGAAGCCTCTTGTTTGTTTCAGCTCCGAGGCTTCTATAATTGAAACATTGTTACCGTGAGCAGAGGCTCAGCCAGCCTAGACAGGCAGTTGCAATGGAAGCCTGCTGTTTATTCTAGCTCCATGGCTGCCGGCTGCCATCTTGGCTGGGTTAATTTGCATACAGCCACTCTGATTGGCTGGTGGGTGTGGCTTGGCTGGTGTGCATGGCTTAGGTGTCCCAGAGAGACGGTTAATTTCCATATTACTCTTTTATTAGAGTAGATAGAATGTTATAAATACTATAAGAAAATGCAGATTAAGCGGCATGGGGGTGAGGAGGATGGATAGAGTGCAATTTTAAGTAAAGGTATCAGAGTAGGCTTTATTAAAAAGATAAGATTTGGGCAGACTTGGGGGAGATAAGAAAATCTGTCTTCTATATTTTGAGCAAAAACTATCCTAGACAGAGAGAATAGCTACTAGAATGCTCTATAAGGGAGCATGCATAGCATATTTTAGATGCAGCAAAGGGCCAGAGTGGTTGGAGTAGAGTGAGCAGGGGGTGAGAAATAGGAGATAAAGTCTGAGGTCAGAGAGGTAATGGGCCAGCAAGGTGGGGGACTGGGTGGACAGATTGTGAGGGGCCATATAGGCCTTTATGAGTTATTTGGCTTTTATTCTGAGGAGAAACTGGATTCCTGCTGGGCTTTGAGCAGAGATGCTGATATGACTTGCTTGTGTTTTAATTGGTCTCTTTAGCTGCTATACTGAGAACAGACTGTAGAGTTGCCAAGTGTGCAAGAAGGGAAACAAGTTGGGAAGATTCATTGCATTAACCCAGGGCAGAGGTGATGGAGGTTCCAGTCAGGGCAGCAGTAGTAGAGAGTGAGAAGCAGTCAGATTCTGGGGGAAATGCACACACAAAAAAGTACAAAACTTACATGAGGACAACTTTAAAACACTGTTGAAGGACACAAAAGAACACTTTAACAATGGAAAACATAACATGTCCAACGTTATACAGATGATAGTTCTCCATTAATTAATTTAAAAATATAATACAATCCCAAGAACAAACACTAACAGTTTGTAAAGATATTTAAATTAAAAAGACTAGTTCTAATGTCCAATGAAAAATTGATAAACTTGACAATAAAATAGAAAATAAATATCTTTATAGAAAAACACATCAGAAAGAAAGAGAAAAGATAAAGGACAAATTGGAATTTTCAACTGATAATGAGCAGTATTTTTAATATGCAAAGAGCTCCTACAAATAAATAAGCCAGTCAACAACCCAACAAGAAAAAATGGACAAAGAAAATTAATGAGCAGTTAAAAGAAAATACAGATGAATTTTTAATATACGATTCTCAACCTCACTGTAAATTTAAAAAGAAACATTGCAAAACTACAATATGATACTCAAAAAAGTACAATGTGATACCACTTCTCATCTATCATATGGGCAGATAAAAAAAGTTTGATAACATGCTGTTGGCTGGGGTTTATGGAAACAGGCATGCTCATACATTGTTAATAAAAGAGTAAACACTTAGTATTTCTTTGAAGACTAATTTGAAAATGGCTAGCTACAATTAAAGTGCCTTTAATGTCTTTTGATCTACAAACCGCACTTCCAGGACTTATCCTTCATTGAAGTGAAGTAACTGATATATAAGAGTATTCATTGTGATATTGTTTAAATACCGAGAAATTAAAAACTACTTAAATATCCATAGAAAGGGGAAATGGGTAAATAATTTACATTACAAAATGAAAGAGAGTATTTTGTAGCTGCCTAAAACAATGTGGCAGTGACATATACTGATATGAAAAGTTCTCCAAGATATGTTAAGTGAGGAGAAAAAAGCAAAAACAAACAAACAAACAAACAAAAAATGGTTGCAAACTTGCTAACGTTGTTGACAATACACATATGTGCTGTACATTTCTGGAATAAAGAAAACGGTGGTTACTTCTTAAAAATAGGAACTGGGCAACTGGAGGAGACTGACTTTCACCATATGCACCTTTTGAAGCTGATTCCAAAATACAAGGGATTTTGAAAAACTCCAAATAGACAGGAAAACTACCGGCAAATTGATTTAAAAAAGAAACTTAAGGCTTTAGAGGTATTATCATTTTTCTCTGAGCTGAGCTCAGAATTTAAAGTAGTCGACAACTTAGGTAGAACTGTATTTTAGATTCTTCTGGAGATTCACTTGAAGTCCACCAGAGGGCACATGAAGTTACAGTGTAAGTTGGGAGAAGTGCAGGTAACAAGTCAGCTGGACAAATGAGAACAAAGGCTCATTCCAGACCAAGTCCCACTGCATTCAAATTCCAGACAAGCCCTGGTCCCCAGGGAAGTGATTTTGTCACATGCCAGACAGGTGATGCTGGGGATCACCAAATAGTGTGAAGTGATCTACACATCACAGCCTCTGCATGAAAGGCTTATTGAATGCTCCCTTCTTCAGTGTAGAATTCTCTCTCTCTCTCGTTTTTTCTCCCTCCTTAATCCATACTTAATGCCTTATGAAAAGAGGTATTTGTTTCTTGGTAAGCCACGTTTCTTTAATTAAAGGAAGAGGGCTGGGAGAGGTCTACTGGAAAAAGAGAAAACGCTGGTTTCACAATCTGCACTATTTATGAGGGTGCTTTGCTATTGAAACCTCTGAGCTAGCCTGGCCCAGCTTGCCTCTTGCCCTCCCAGGAGACAATTACTGTCCTGCATAACAATTTGAAGCAAATATCGGATGTGGTCGAAAGAACAGTTGCAGCCCTCTCTCCAGCAACCGTTTCTGCTTAAATTTCTTAATTGTTTCCACCACTTCCTTTCCTCGGCTTGTGGCCTTCTGCAGGATCCTGAGCTTTAATAAAAGCCTCCCATACCCTCTGGAATTCACATGTGCAAGCAAACACTTCCTGGGCTCCAGATAAGCGGCACCTTAGAGCAGTGTTTCCAGCCAAATGATCCAGTGCACATGCACCTGGAAGTCTCTGAGGTGCCATATCTTCTCCTTGAAGAAGGCTTAGCTGGTCCAAGCCACCCTCTCACCTCCCCTGTCTGCACAGTTTTCCCTCCCTCCATGCCTAGAGTTCTGGTGTTCTTCATACCTGATGAGTCTGTGCCTGTTGCTTTCTCCTCTCCTTTCCTCTCCTCTCCTCTCCTGTCCCTCTCCTCTCCTCTCTTCTCTTCTCTCCCCTCCTCTCTCCTCTCCTCTCTTTTCAGGTGTGTTTGAGATGTAACTTTTTAGGGGACTTTTCATGGGAAAATAGGATTTCAAAGACAGGAACTAGCAGCTTTCAGCACTGAAGTACTCAGGTAGGGAGATGTTTGAAAGACACTTAAGATAACTATTTTTCAATCAAATTTTACCAATACTTTTTACCAATCCATACACTGGAAAAGCCACTGTCATATTTTTCTCACTGTAATGAGAGACCAGCCCTACTATCAATATTCCTCAGACCTGTGGGAAAGGCGCTGATATCAGTGATGTTCAGGGCAGGCTTGTGAGTGGGACCAGGAATCAGTGGAGTCTATTCTCAGCACTGATCTCAGTGTATGATTGTACTTACTACCCTGGGCCTAAGTGTCCTCATCTCTATGATGGGGGTATGGTTTTAGTCAAGCCCACCTTAAAGAACTGTTGTGAAGAGGAATAAGATTAAACACTTTATTTCAAAGAATCTCAAGGTGGTAAATGTTAATATCCATGGATATCAAGACAGCAACCAAAACCTCTGTGGAACTAGCTTATGTATCGGGAGGTGTGTTGGTAAAAACTTTGACTGTGCTGGGAGCTATGAAACATTTAGATGGCGGCTTCCTCAGGATATGAGGCAAACAGAGCTTGAGTAGCTTGACAGTGGAGGCCGTGTGCTGGGCAGTAGAAAGTCAGTACTGTTCCCTCTGACCCAGGATGATGGCAGGGGATGCTCATCCTGCTCTGGGAAAGAGTCGGCTACCTTTTAGTCAGTTGAGGCCTTTTAGTTAAAATATCATGCAAACTATTGGTAGAGGCATCACATCAGTGTTCTTTGCCAAAGAATGACAAACCAAAGTCAAATAAATACTTGTGTTTCCCTAATTGAGTTTCAAACAACTCTGAGCATCTGCCCGTCTATCCCCAGGTTCTTGTTTTTTCAAATGGACTTAAAAATGTAGCTGTCAAGGAGTCTGGAATTGCATACATAGTTTTCTTCAGACCACTTTTTTTCTGCCAGAATCACCCTCTGTGGGAGCCACCTCCCCTTAATCTTGCACAGTCTTTGACAGTATTTAATTTTTTTTTCCCCAGAGAGTACCCTCCCCTTTAGTGGTATAGTAGTATGCTACCTAACATATTTAAGCAGTGGTCTACAGTGTGCAAAAAACTTTCACAGCCCTGACCAGTTTGACTCAGTGGATAGAGCGTCGGCCTGCAGACTGAAGGGTCCCAGGTTCGATTCTGGTCAAGGGCATGTACCTTGGTTGCGGGCACATCCCCTGGGGGAGGAGGGGTGTGCAGGAGGCAGCTGATCGATGTTTCTAACTCTCTGTCCCTCTCCCTTCCTCTCTGTAAAAAAATCAATAAAATATATTAAAAAAAAACTTTCACAGATAAAATTCATTAACAAAGCACTCTGCAATATAGATAATTCTTTTTCCCAGATGAAAAAACTGGTTCAGGGTGGTTTGCGGATTTGTCCAAAGTTGTAGTTTGTAAATTCAAAGCCAAAATTAGGACTTAGTCCCATCCCTCCTTTAGTAACACCACCTAAGAAATCCCAGCAGCCAGAGAAACAGAGGCCTTCATCATGCTGAATGGAGAGGCGACGCATGGCATCTGTCATGCAGCATTCGTCATTCATTGGCTACTCTAGACTAGCGTTTCCAAAATGTGTTGGAATGTGTAGCCCCTAAAACTCTGAAGAAAAGGCCTTCTGTGTCCAAAGGTATCTGGGAGAGGCTGTATATTGTGTACACTGCTATCCCACAATGGGCACATTAATGTTCTAAAGGCCTTGAGAAGCCTGTTTTACCTTGTTTGACCTCGAATTTCCCAAGCTTATATAGGTACAGACTTTTTTATACAACATTTATTAAAATCCTGCAGAATTAGGGTGCTAGGCATGGAATACACTTTTGAAAAAGTGTATAAAAAAATGCTTCAAGGGAAGTCAAGGTATGATGAGAGATCTGGTTGGATAGAGAAAGTTTATGCAAGGAAAGGGGGGTGGGCGCTTGAAAAGGTGAGTTTGCTACAATTCTGGAATATTACATACTTCACTTAGGATTTTGTGGGTTTTTTTTTCCCTAGAAAGATTACATCATAATCTTCCATTGCTGTAGGACAGTTGAAATAGCAGACTTTGAAGTCTTAGGGGTCACATCTCAGTGCAGCCACTTAGCCTCTCTGGACCTCACTTATAAAATACAGATGTTAATACTGCAGACTCAGAGCTGGGATATGATGAGATAACAGTGTTGGTCCTCCTCTCCCCACCTCTGCATTTGCCATATGCTCAAAGACTCGTCTATATTCAGTGCTAAAGGTCCAATGCCAACTCATAGAGTTTACTATTTACCTGAGACCTACAACTGGGGGGAGGAGGGGAGGAGTTATGGAACCAGGAATAGCATGATGCTATAAAACAACTCAGTGATGGCAGTTTCAACATTGCAGCCTGAAGTTTTGATTATTTCCCTCTTAGATGTATTTGGTGATCACTCTCTTTACTCTTTTGCCAAGATTCCTTCCGTCTAATTGTAAACTTTAAACACAACAATCTGGGTTTCACAATAAAGGGTCCGACTGCAGGTGCTGAGAAATGGAGCCAAGGGTCTCTCTTCTCCCTTGAGGAGAAAGACTGGGTCAGCTGCTAGGAGGAAGCTGGGTGGGAAAGGAGTACGCATGCGTGCGATTTGGGAGTCTCCCTTTTCTTGCTCCATCTTTTTGGAAAGTCTTTACTCTCCTCTGAGATCCATTTGGGAGAAAGATTTAGCCAAGTCAGGTGGGAGATTTTTCTTATTTGGTGCCAGAGCTGAGCCTGGAGGCTGAAGGGAAGCACTATTTCAGGAGTCATCAAACATACTCTCTTTGACTCTGGAAAATTAATTCCAAAAGACATGAGTAGCCACCATTCTTGTCCTTCTTTTAAAAGGCAAACATTGTATACGTAGCCAGCAGTAGCCAGCAAGTGCAAAAGGTATCATCGTAAGTCCATTATCGTTAGCACAGGTTAGTTGCTGTAGAAAGAAGCCAGCTGTCCTAGAGCCATTCTTTTGGCTACGGGTGGGTGGTAAACTAAGAAAGAGAAGGGAGTTACGAACAAGATGAAATGAAAATGATGAATGGAAACCATTTTTTTAAGGGGCTCTCAAGGGAAGCATCTCCCTCCCCCAACCAGTTTAGACTCGTTTGACACAATGACTGGCATTTCTGTTCTCAGATAGGAGTACTCTGAGTAAGAAAGTTGCTCGTGCATTTGTATTTTTATGGATTCGTGTGATACGTCTAATGAATTGAGTTAATTCATTCTTTAACTTAACTGGCAAGATTTAATGGTTCACATTGAAAGCATGAATAACCATTTTGTTTCTTGAATGACTCCAGTTTAATGCCTCCTGATGTCAATGTATTTTGCCCAGGGTTAAACATGCTATATGAATTATTCACTGCCTGATGGAATGAATGGGGCCATGTTTGCCCATAGAATGTTTGCTTTGGTTATCTGATACCATGGGGCACAGTGGATGCCTACAAAGGACAATGGGTAATTTAGAATGTGGTGCCAGGACTCAGCCAATGCAGTTAAGATCTTTATAGAAAGCATAGCACCTTTCTGTTTTGTTCCACACATCTCGATGGCTTCAGTGAGCCAAGAAACTCTTTCTTGCCCTTTATTTAAATAAAAAAAAAAAAGATCTAAATGTGGTTTTGCAGTATGCACTTTTGTCTTTGGTTAAATCTTGGTTAACAGAGGGTAGAAGGCAGTGGGTGATGGAAAAACATGTAAGAAGAATTTTAAATAAATAAGGAAATTACTAATTTTCATTATGATGCTTGCACCAATGTGAAATCAAATATTTTTGGTGAAAGAGACACAATAGATGTCTAATAATAAGGAATCTGAGCTTTGATTTTAGAGTAAAGCTGATTCACACCCCTCTATCTTAAGAGCATTTGGGGTGCATTATCTCCCTGGCCCAACTTTGCCATTGAAATGGTTTAATAAGAACAATTTATAATTTGGAAAGACAGTTAATATAACTCAGTGGGAGCTGATAAATGAGCCACTGAGCTTCCTGATACAAATAAATGGGGCATTAATCTTAACATGGAATTTTCCCATTGGGTTCTCTTTATAACCATTTGTGATATTGTGAGTGGCAGGAAGAAATGATTGGCAAGTTTTAATGGCTGGAAAAAGTTTTCTAATTGTCGTTAAACTTTGCAAACAAGACAAATAAGCCTTTAGTGTGAAATACAGATTAAACTAGCTTCCATCCTTTCCATGTTTACAATGTAATGTGGGCAACTTAGCACATGCATTCAAAAGCCACCCGGAGACAAAGCTGAAAACTCAGCCGGGCCATGTCTCCGCAGCTGAACTGGGTAACTCCAGCAGGGTCTTGGTGGCATCTGTTTCCAGTTATACTTCCACTAGAGAGAGTGTCCACCCCTACTTCAAACAACTCTGGTCAAGAGAGATACTACATGAAGAGTTCTCAAAGAAGAGAGATTAAGGAAAGCCTGGGAAAACACTTATGATAGGCCAGATAACCCCCCTCCCCTTGCCCCCCAAAGATATCCACATCCTAATTCCTGGAACCTGGAATATTATCTTGTATGATAAAAGGGACTTGCAGATTTGACTGAGTTAAGGATCTTGAGATGGGGAACTTATCCTGCATTATCTGGATGGGCCCTAACTGCAATCACAAGGGCTCTTATACAAGGGAGCCAAGGAGGTCAAAGGAATAAGTAGAAGTGATGACAGAAGCAAAAGGTCAGAATGATTGAAAGGAGTCCTGAGCCAAGGCATGCAGGCATCCTCCAGAAGCTAGAAAAGGCAAGGAAACAAGTTTTGCCCTAGAGCCTCCAGAAGGAACCATTTTGGCCCACACTTTGACTTTAGCCCCGTGAACTGATGGACTTGGGGCCTCCATAGCTGCAAGAGAATAAATGTGTGTTCATTTTTTTAGGAGTAAAGACCTAAGTTTGTGGTAATTTGTAACAGCAGCCATAGGAAACGAATCCAACACCCACAGGTCCTGACTTCACCAGGCTCATTGTTATCTCACTGCTCCTCACCCCCACTCCCCGGCATCAGTTTTAAAGCCCAATGTCATCGTGTTATCCTAGAGTATCTTAGTAGTTCCCTGTCAAATCACTGATGAAATATAGACCATCATGTCCCTTCCACTGAATCCAAAGACTCACTGTGATTATGGAAACACTGGGGTCAATAGGAAGGTCTATGTTTCCAAAAGGAAAGGCAGCCTTCCACTTCCCACATGATAAGGCTCTAGTAACTGTTGATACCAGGATACTAGTAAACACATGAATGAAGGGTCACAGAAAAAAAGCCACTGAAAATTGACAAGTAACTCAAGGGTTTCTGTTTCAATGTTAAGTGAGTCTCAGTGATAATTTTATTGTAAGAAGAAGAAATGGGCAAATCAACCCCCAGATACTAAATTTGCTCTTGTTTTCATTTGAGTCTAATAAAAATGCTCAAGGAAAACCTGATTTTATCCTCCAAAATAACTCTTGGAACTTTTTTGGATATGTTTGGAAAAGACATGTTTTCTTTTACTTATGTACCTGTGCATTAGTATCCACTAGAGCACATGTCACTGTAAAAACTCACTTTTTAGGGGGAAGCGTGTTAGGTTCATTATGATTTGATCCTCCTGGTTTTATTAGGACAGCCTGAAACACAGTGTTGGGATTTTTATTCTCAGATTTTTTTTTTTCATTTCTTAATGTGGGAAAGGGGAATTAGCCACTTATTAAAAGGAGGTAAGAATTAGATGATTACTAAACACTAAGTCTCCTGACAAATTGCAGGCCTTTTCTGATCTTCATTCGCCTTCAATAATATCTCTAGCATTTGACACAGTTGACCCCTCTGTCTGTCTTGAAACCCTCTCTACTTTTATTTTGGTGACTCTGCTCTTTCCTGATTTCCCTCCTACCGGTCCAGTGGTCCATGCTTCATCTCCTTTTCCACCACTTTCTTTTTAAATGCAGGCATTTCCCTAGTTCAACTCATTTCCTGCTCTCTTTCTTCTCAAGGGTCACTTCTACGTTGATGACAACCCAAGATCCTCCTTTCATCCTGATCTCCAATCCAGTATCTACAACCAACCATCAGACAAGGCTACTCAGGTAGTTCATCACCTCTAATACATTTGCAACCTTCAACATATACCAGGATTTTTTCTGTCCTACAGTCATTGCACATGTTGTTCACTATATCTGATGTTATTTTTTTTCCTACAGATCACAATTTATATGTCACTACCTTATGGAAGGATCCCCTGACCAACAAGACTAGATTGGATACCCTCTATAAGCTCTCTTAGCACCTAGCACCTTTTTGAGAGAGAAAAATATGAAATAAAAACTAGTCCCCCTTTAAGAAAGCACTTAGCACCTTTTTGAGAGAGAAAAATATGAAATAAAAACTAGTCCCCCTTTAAGAAAGGGATCAGCTTCAACTAAAGAAAACTTATGGGACAAAAATATTTTGCATTTTAGAAACCATGCTGTACAATACTTACAGAGCAGCTGAATTTACAATGTAGTGAATTAAACCAGTAGCGTTGGTTAAGGGACTCAGTGACTAAGCAAAGATCCTCAGTTTCATCAAAGGTGGCATGTTTTGTGCTCTAGCATCCAAAGTTGTTATATAATGTTAAGACAGAACTTATCTTTACCCATTTGACATTTAAACATCAACATTTAGATAACTGTGGTAAATCAAAAATCATAGCTAGTGCGGAAGACACTTCATGAATTGTACCTATTGTTAACCACATTAGATTTAACTGAACTTAAAATGAATTTGTTTTTCCCTCCTAAAGTTCCCCTCTTTATTCTGCCATACAAGGTGATTTTTGTAAAACAAACAAACAAACAAAAAAAAAAAACACAAAACAACCCCAGCTCTCTGCGATAAAATTCACATATTATACAATTGAACCGTTTAAAGTATACTATTCAGTGGCTTTGAATATATTCATGGAGTTGTGCGACCATCACCACAATCAATTTTAGAACATTTTCATCACTCTGATAAGAAACTGTATTCCCCAACCTTCTCAACCTCCAGTCCTAGGCAACCACTAGTCGGCTTCTAGCTTGTTGGGTTTACCTATTCTGGACACTTCACAGAAATAAAATCATACAGAAATGTGATACTAAGTTACTTATTTCTTTCACTTAGCATGTTTTCAAAGTTGTATGATTGAATGACATTCCACTGTATAGATATACCACTTTTCACTTACCCATTTATCAATTCATGGACTTCTATGTTGGTTCCATTTTTTGGCTCTTGTGAATAATGCTGCTATGACTATAGGATAATCTCTACTTCCTCCTATTTCTCCTCTCTGTAATAATTTAAAAATAAAAGGTGACTTGATTATTTCTAAATCTGAAATGACAGCACAAACATTCTCTGAGGACCCTGCAGAACTTATTATACCTATTCTTATCTAGTAAACTATATGTAATTATTTATGTAATACCAGAGGCTTGATGCATAAAATTCGTGCAAAGGGCTCAGCCCTCACAGCCACAATGGCCCTCACAGCTGCAGCGGCTGCCCTTGCAGCCCTGATTTTGTCCGAAAGGTTATCTGGAAGGACGTCCGGAAGGTTGTTCAGCTGTATGGTCTAATTAGAATATTATGCTTTTATAATTATAGATTGGCCTTTCCTTCCACTTGTGAGCTCCAAGTTTGCTAGTCCAGGTCTCCCTGGAACCTTTCTAAGTGATTGTCATGTATTAACTATTTCTTGATTGACTAGTTTTGGCATTACTGTGGTCTCGGTAACTTGAAATCAGAGTTGTCTTTGACCCTTCCCTTTTTAACTTCTTCTTCTGCACCTGATTAGTCAGCAATTCTTTGGAAACCCTTTTCAAAATAATTCTCAACATTTATGTGTTCATTTCTTTCTCCCTATCCATTCTAGACACTTGGGTTCCCTGCCTTCTTTCTCTCCTAGTTCTAAGATACTGTGCAGAGAGTTTTCAAAGCAACCTCACACAAACCAATTATATCATTTCATTTTCCTCTTTATGAACTCACATTGACCACAGACTAGAAGCCCTCAAACCAGACCTGAAAGATTTCTATAACACGATTCCTTATATCATGAGGCAAGTAGTTGCTTCAGTTATTTTCTAGCATTCCCCACTCCTATTTATGAGGAGACAGACTTTGCCTACCTAGCCTGTTGGTTTATTGGACCCGGATCAACTGCTTAACAGTGTCTAGAAGGACAAATACTAGTAATTTGAACCATTTTTATAGCCAACTCTCAATGACTGATAAAAAGATATATTTGATTCACTAAAGTCAAATCAGTATACCAAACCAAAACGTATTTTCCTTAATTTTTCTGTCTTCTTTCCAAAGGTGAGTTACTCATCACAACATTCTAGAGGAAATTCCCTATATACAGAAACTCCCTGCTTTCTTGTCACAGAGCAGATCATAAATACATCATTACTAAATCTTCCACATACTGTGTCTTATATAAACTCATACCTTCCTCATACCTTCCTTGGCACTTGCTGTGACAAAACATGGAGAAGGGTCTGATTTTTTTTTTTTTAAAGAATTTCTCTCCTCGGTCCCTTAAGCCAGAATGTTTGTTTTTGGTAGGTGAATAATTAAATAAGCCATTTGGATTGGAGATGATATCCTCATCCCAAGAGGAATGTTGGGATAGCCACAGATAATTGTTTAATTGACTTCCAGAGAGCTTTGGCTTTGTTAATTACAACAGTTTTGCTTTGTTTTGTAGTGCATACTACTTTGGGGTCTGAGCTGAAATCTTTGGGACAATAGCAGAGAATTGGAGCATGGGTACTGATGGGAAAGAGAGACCCAGTAACTGTTACTCAAAAAAGGCTATGGCCTGGCCCTAACCAGTTTGGCTCAGTGGATAGAGCGTCGGCCTGCGGACTGAAAGGACCCGGGTTCAATTCCGGTCAAGGGCATGTACCTTAGTTGTGGGCACATCCCCAGAAGGAGGTATGCAGGAAGCAGCTGATAGATGTTTCTCTCTCATCAATGTTTCTAACTCTATCCCTCTCCCTTCCTCTCTGTAAAAAAAATAAAATAAAATAAAATTTATTTTTTTTAAAAAAGGCTATGGCCTAGATGGCATGGTTCAGTGGTTGAGTGTTGACCCATGAACCAGAGGTCATGGTTAGATTTCCTGTTCTCATAAGCCTAAGCTGCCATTAATTTTCCTTAGTGATATCTAGTCCAGTAAAAATGCCATTTTCAGAAGCCAGTTACCACCAAAGCCGTGGTGGATTTTGTGGTTGGCTTATGTTTGCAAATTGGTCTGGGGAAGGGGGGCAAGGGGCTTGAGACAAGAATCTAACTTCTTCTTTAGTAGTTAGTGTGTAACTACTGATTTAAGCCAGATTTAGTTTCCTTTTGAATGTACGTTGTGTTGGAATAGGCATGAATTCCTCTGTTGGCTGAAAAAAAAAAAAAAAAAAAGGTACCTCTCAAAATAAAATAATTATAAAAAGCCAGTCAAAGCACTGTGCAATCTTATTCGTCTAAATGGAGATCTCTGTTTCAATGCTTCTGACCCGCCCATTCTTGCTCGCTTATTGTCTAACAGCCCTTATCTGGGCCTCCACAGGAGCACAGACTCGTCTCTAAAATTGCACCAACCTCAGTTGGTTTTTCATTTCATTTACCTATTATATAGTGAATATAGTCTATTATACAGATATTAACATGTAACTGTTATGTTTTATTTTTTCAAAAAACTATTATATAACGGGCACCTACTATGTGGTGAGCACTGCTTGGGTGAAACCTGAATGCAGTATTTTATCAGGAATACAAGGTTCAGAGAGGCTTTTCTTGCAGCTAAAACTGAAAGGCCTTCTCTTTTTTAGTCGAACCCACGGGCAGACTTGGGAATCAGTCGCCTTCAAGTGGGCAGGGATTCTCATCAGAGCTCTGCATTCCAGAAATCAGCGGCAACCTCTCCAACCACGGGCCTCTCAAGATTTATGCATATTCCCCAGGGTTTCAGTTCCACCCTCATTGCTGGCTCCATGTTCCTCTTCAGTGGGTCTCTGAATCCCAGTCTCTCCCATATTTCTCTTCTCTCACCTAAGCCAGCTTTCCAGGGGTACTGAACTTTTGGCCCGTGGGCCATGTAAGGCCCTTGAAGTCATTTGGTGTGGCCTTGCCGAGTGAGTTAATTAAATGTTTGACCAAATACAGCAGGCTAATTTTTAAGTTGGTAATTCTGTATGGCCTGCAAATGATGTTATAAATATCCAAATGGCCCTTGGCAGAAAAAAGTTTCCCCACCTCTAAACGATCAAGACCTCAAATGTGACTCCCTTTCCTAAATTTCCTCAAAATCCCCACTCACTCCAGGCATATATGGATTAACTATTAACTGTAGGTAGCAGATAAGCAGTCACTGACCCTGGGATATTGAGCATAAGAGTAGTGCACCGTAACTACTAATCCAAGCCATGTAAAGATATTTGAATATTTCGCTTCTTTCATCCTCAGGTACATTTCGTCTTCCCTCCTATATTTTAAGAAGCAGTTATGGCAAAGAGCTTCCATAATTCTGTATTGACTTCATTAGCCAGACTATAAGTTTCACCCAGAGGTTAACTACAGGGTATCTAACCTAGGAACTCACATTGTTCTCAATTGACAAATGAACGTCTAATGGAATAATTGCATGGCAAATGAAAAAAATTTCTCAGAATAAGTTTGACTTCTAGACCATGTATGATCAAGGTTAATGAAACACTAGTTTAATAAACGGTATGCTGTGAAAAATTATAAATAAGCCCTTGCCGGTGTGGCTCCATTGTTTGGAGCATTGGCCTATGTATGGAATGGTTGCTGGTCGGATGCCTGGTTGGGGCACATACCTAGGTTATGGGTTCAATCCCCTGTGGAGGTGTGTATTGGAGGTACTCATCCATGCTTCTCTTATACATGGATTGTTTGTCTCTTTCTCTCCCCCTTTCTATCTCTCTAAAATCAGTAAAATATATCCTCAGGTGAGGATTTAAAAAAATATATCTAATAAAGTTGTGGATAGGACTTTATCCACTAACAAAGAGTTTGCTTTTAAAACTTTTTTTTGTATAATCCACAAAGAGCCATTTTTATCTAATTAAAAATCCGTTGTTAAAATCAAGTCAGCCTAACATCTGTTATAAAAATAATATTTTAGAGCGGACTGAGTATTTAAGGAATATGCTGTTTATTTCCTTTTTTTGGTCACAAAAAATAAAGTAATTGCAATTTATAGATATTAAATTATAACTGAAGATTTAGTGGGGAATTGAGATTACTAGGAAGTGAAAAGAAAAGTCTTGTGTGGTCAAAGGACTATTTTCCAGAGCTGTTTAGCTGAAATATTGTATACATAAAGGCCTAATATATTTTGGCAACTCTAACCCTGAGATTTACATCTTTTCCTATTTTACTTTAAAATTAAAATATTCAAAAATGACTTTTATCTGCCTTTTCAGTTATTTAGCTTCATTCTCTAAAATATGCCCTAGACATGGGGAACTTGATTGCCTGCAGAATGAATTAATGAATCTTTTATGTCAATGGGAGTTTATTAACAACATTCATGACATTTTCAAATCAATCCTTCTATGTTCTCCAATTATGACCTTATTGTGGTTAGGCACCATCCCAGGGGAAAAACAAAGGGAGACAGGGGGGATCAACATACAACTGACTTCAGAAAAGCAAATTAATAAGGGGAAGTGTATCTAAATTATGTTTTCTGTTGTTTGTTGTACTAAATGCAGAATGCAAATGCATGTTCTTTAAGTGTTTTGGCTGCTGTTCAAAAATGTGAATTATTCTACCAGAAGGCAAAAGCACTTTTCTTCAATCTCTATGCCCATCGTTAATTTAGTTTTTTCGATTTTTTTGTTTTTGTGGGGTTTTTTTGCAACATGGGAGGCATTTCTAAACCTTAAAGTAGATATTATTTACTATGTTAGTAGCAAACATACTAACAAAGAACATTATTAAAGCATCTCAGTGATGAAAATATAAAATGATTTTGGATGAAGGTTATTTAATGCTATAGCCAGATTTCAAACTATGTGATTATGTCTAGAATGTGCATAATCATATAGTACATCATTTATATATTATACTAGAAAATACATAGACATAATTTGCTTTTTCTTTACCTCTCCTATTCTAAACCTCCAATGTTCTATTAAATTATAAGCCCTGGCTTAGTTTCTGGGTTACCTTGAACCAAATACTGATTTTTCTGGGTGTCTATTTCTATTAAGTGAGGGATATTGAACTAGATGCTCCCAGGTGCTTTGAGTAGACAATTTATTACTGAAGCCATCAAAGAGACCTGATCATTTTTGGTCAAATCTTTTAGAAACATTTTGTACCCCCTCAACTCCTCCTTGCCTACATATATCAGTGGTTCCTAACAAGTAAGTCAGGACACACAGATATATTGTGGCTTTTTGCAGGAGTGCCACCAAATTTTCATTATTGGGTAAAATTTGTTTTTGCTTTAACTTAGGATACATATTGGGCTGTAATAGGTTACATGAAACATTGTCAGCAGTTCTTACATTAAGGTTAAGGTATAGCTTTCCAAAAATAAGGAAAATATTATGTCAAACCTGTGGCAGTTTAGACCTGTGCTGTCCTATATGGTAGCCATTACTCACATGTGGCTATTGGGTTCTCAAAATGCTGCCAGCCCAAATTGAGATGTGCTGTAGAGGAACATTACACACCAAATTTTGAAGGCTTAGTGAAGAAGAAAAAAATTATTAAAATATCTCATTAATAATTTTTTAATCGATTCATGTTGAAATGTTAATATTTTGGACATATCACATTAGATGCAACACATTGTTAAAATTAATTTCATCTGTTTCTTTTTGTCTTTTAAAAATGTGGTTTCGAGAAAACTTTAAATTCCATGTGTGGCTCTCATTATATCTTTTTTTTTTTTTTTTTGGACAACACTGGTATGGAGTCAGATGTTTATTAGAACATAAAAGAACTGCCTTACTAATATATAGAAAACATGGTCAGGTCAACGAATTTTTCCAACAATTGCATAGTGCTAATGGATGCTGGAAGAGAAATACTATTATACTGTAGCCATGTTTGTCTTAAAATCATGACTTGTTTAGTCCTGCTCTGAGCTTTTAAAATCCTTCAATGTACACCCTCCTACACACATACACAGGACGCCGGCTGTAGGTTGATATTGGGGCTCTGCCTGATCCTTATCTTCAATGAGACTTTGGTCTGTGATCTTCTCAAAGTTTACTCCAATTCGCACATGTGACTCCCAGTTGAGATAATGGGAAGGAGCAGGAAAGAAGCAACCACTTTTCCTACTGTTGGCTCTCCCACTTGGACCATCGGTTGTGTTTGTAACTTAGCCATTCCTCTGGGCACCTTTGGTTCCATCAGCTCTTCCCTTTTCCTCCCCACCCAGAGTCATTTTTCTATCAAAGGAGATTTGCCTTTGGCTTGATGTTTTCCATAGGTATGCCTTTTATTTCTATTTTTTTCCAGGAATTGGCCATTGAACACACCTCTCCTTGCACTTGGGAACGTGATATGGACAAATGAGTGTGTTTTGAAGGAATCGAATTTGTAAATGGAAGAAAGAGCATGCTAAAATGCGTATTAACTCTTTGGTGGCCAGAGGTTCTCACTGTGCTCTGAGTCTGCCTTGCTTCTTCCCTCTCATTGTTCCATTCTGGAAAATTTCAAGCCAAAACATCTGTTTTGAAGTGCTGTGCTCCTTTCTGGACAACAGTATTTTTTTTTAAATTCCCAACTTTGCTTACTTCCGCCTTATCATCCCCAGATGTTTTATCCCCCCCCCCCCCCGCATCTTCTTTTTCATTTTAATAATTGTGCAAGTCCCAGAATAACTGCTGGTAGATATTTTTCACTTTGGACCATTCTGCACAGCTCCCACTAAGAATTCTACCTTTACTCTTTGCCCATTTTTTCAATGGACTCAGGCCAAAGTCCATGAAGGGAGAAAGTAGACAGAAAATTTCTATTTGTAAATAGTTATGAGCCTCCTGGAAACCATAGTATCTACACACAGGTGGAGCTACAGAGGGAGAATTCACACTTCACAATCTGAGAGTGTTGCAGTAGACCAGAGAAAAACCAAGCAACACTTAGAAAAATAGAGCTATACTTTATTATTATTATTATTATTATTATTATTATTATTACTGGCGGGCCCTGAGAAAACTCAAATTCTGAGCAGCCAACATGGAGGAAGCTTTCCCTGTTTATACTTTTTTCAGTTCTTTGTCTCCCAAATAACGGTTCTTCCCATCCCCTTTGCAAGTTCTTCAAGAGCCCCATGTGCTGTGGCCTTGCATCAGCACTGATAACTCCGTCTGGGGATAGTTTATGGCCTCTCTAAACTGGAAGTAAACAAGTCTTGCAGGACCAGACAATTAAAGGGGCAGAGACAATAGGCTAATAAGAATGTGTATTAGGTTAATGGGACAGGTTCAGATTGCTAGACCCCCAAAATGTCTCATTTTCCCCAATAAGAGGCAAGTTTTTTTTGTTGTTTTTTTGTTTTTTTGTTGTTATTTAAAACAAAGCAGGAAATGTAAAATTTGTTTTTTAATAATAAATATTGTCATCTCTATTTTTAAAGAAATAAAGTAAAATGTAGCCATAATACAATAGCAAAAGAACTCACAACAACCTTTATAATATATCAAACCCAGCCCATTATCATTTCCCTAGTAGTTTCACCTACAGTTGGAGCAGTGGAAGCAGGTGGGAGTCTGGGGCAACCCAGGTAGAGTAGTTGAGAACTACAGTTTTGGCCAAATCATTTTTCTTCTATTGACCTCTGTCACTTTATTTATATTAGGCTCTGATTTTTTGTGTCATTTTGGTTTTCACAGAAATCCTACGTCTCAGTGGGAAAATTACATTTATGCCCATTGCATACAAGAAGAAACAGACCCGCAGAGGTTAAGTTCTTTATCCAAAGTCACATGGATGGTTGTTGATAGATGGAGAGCTCAGAGTTCAGATCCTCTGCTGAGGTCTAGTGGGAGCTACGCCTAGTGGTCAGACATAGGAGCTGCTTATCCCTAAGGATGACCCACCCCCAGGCATCATCCATTGTTTGCCCTTCAACTTCATGCTGGCAGGTGATGGGAATCACCATCTGGAATTGTTAGCTATTTTGCTTGCCTATTTCTTGTACCCTCCCCCATGCTCTGGGCTGTGTATTGCTAAGGAAGACAGGATAGGTATCTGTGAATGAGAAGGTAAATCTAGGCCCCTGGAGGGTGAGAACCAGGAACCACAAACTTATTTGATCTCCTCTTGGAGGGAAAGACATTCTGGCCATCTGGAGGCTGGGTATGGCTCTGCCCCCTGAAAGTGATCCTGGTAAGAAAGAGTCCAGGAAAGGGCCTGTCATCTCCTAATGTGAGTTTTCTGAGTGTTGAATTAGAGGAGGAAAGGAAGAAAAGAAATAAGAAAATCTCTGTCATTTCTACAGAGATTTGGGATCCATGCCCTCTCGGTGAAAGCTGGCCAAAGACAAAGGATTGAGGAAGTAGATGGGGTATTGACATAACTGATGATATGATTAGGGTATTCATTCATTCTTTCTTTCATTCAAGAAATGTTTGTTGAATGCCCATTGTGGGCATGGCACTTGCATTGTGGACAATCTTGTTCAGAGAGGGATCTATAGGAAGTGGGAAGATGTTACCTTAGTTAGGAGAAAAACAGAGTTAAATACTAGTACATATAAAGAGGAGGGAGAGTAAGCTAACAAGTAAACCTGTAGAGTTATTCACACTTTTAACCACAAAAGTGAGGGTAGTCAAGAACTTAGTCGGATACTGACCAAATGAGGTGCTACGGAAACTCTATTACTGGTTTCCCTGGCGAAGGCTTTTATGGCAAGAGCAGTATGAACAGGAAACAAACACGTGCAAATAGGTAGGCAGTAATTAGAGGCAGGGCCACACGTCATCTGGTCCTCTCCACTGTGGTGGAAGGCTTGGGGACACAAAGAATGGCTTCTATGAAGGGAGATATTAAATTTATAACCTGCCCACTTGAGAGAGTCTCCATTTACTGACTAAGGTGCCCCATCCAATCACTTCTTAACCTCTTTAGTATCCCTGTCGTCCCAAGGTCCTTCAGTATAGCAATTAACAATGTGACTTATTCCTGAGTCCCTTCTCGCCCTGCTCCTCTTGCATTGCGTATTTGCTCATCACTCACTTATTTAATGAACTCACTAGGTGTCAGGACTCATGGGTCACTCTGCCCTGAGGATGGTTTCCTCACTAGACTAGTTTGGGAGGTCAGAGCTTCCTTAGAACATGCCCACACAAACGCCATCATTCTTTGTTTAATCAAGAAGAGTCGGAGAAAGCCTGCTTGGCTCCACTGTTCTGACACAGATCCTCTGGACATGAGACCAAAGCACATTTAAACATCTCTGTAAGCAATGTTATGCCTCTGAACGCTTAGTTCTGAGAGCCTGTAATTGTTGTTTAATTGCAGGAATGAGTTACCAAATAAGGACATGGAGTGCCCAATCTGAGATCTTAGCAAAGAAATTAATCTACTATTTGTTTTGGATGAGTTTCTTTTGCCTAAAGATCTCTTTCTAATTGTATTCCATAGCTTTCTCTAAAAGAGGCGATTCCTAACATTTTCTCATTGTGTGTGTGTGTGTGTGTGTGTGTGTGTGTGTGTTTCTGGTTTGCTGCTAAAGTCTCGTTTTATTGCCAGAATAAAGATTCTAACCCATTGTACATGATCTTAATCAAAAAAGAGAAAAAAATTATCTCAAACGTGATGTTTGAAAGGGAGGAGCCCTTAAATGTTTGTCTTCAGAGATCCCAGGGGCCCTGAAGGGACAACCTAAGAAACTGTGGAATTTGCAGAAGAGGGTAAAATATGGTGGTTCTTTTGAAACCATGGACAGGGAAAGGAATGAATACATCAGCAATACATGAAAGTATGTCCTGGTTAGTCATTATGCAGCCGACATAAAATATGAAGTGTTCTTTGTTTCTCCATCTGATTCATGTTTACACTTCACAGTCCCTGTTAAATTTTTTTTACATCCACTGAGCTATGAGCAATTAGTCACTATTTTGACTGAGTTCTTGCAGGCAGAATCATAATTGCATTAATCCTATAGGTGTTCATTCCAGATCCTCAGTGGACAGTTAGTAATGCCCTGCCTAGTGAAATGAGAGTTCTGGAGGATGCCCTTGGGTTTGCAACATGCCAGGCCTCCAGACAGAGTTAGAAATGCAGACCTAGATGTCAGAGAGGCCTGGAACTGGAAATAGGGAGACAAAGGGAGGTGATAATTTAAGTTGTGGGTGCAGATGAGATCACTGAGGGAAGCAGGCACAGCAAACAGGAGGAGAGAGCCAAGGACTGGTTCTTGAACACCTGCTCATGGGCCAAAGGGCCAGGACTGCCAGGTTAGCACAGGAGGTGGGAGAGGAGTGGGTGGAGATGAATGAGCATGATCAAGAGGTCACTCTGTTGTAGCCCTCAAGGGAGCAAGGACTTTCAAAGATAGCATGGTCCACAGGGTCAGACGCAGCAGAGAGATTTGGCAAAACCTCTATGAAAAAGCCTCCAGCTGGTGTGATCATGAAGCCTTAAATGGCTTCTAAGAAAGCGGTCATAGTAGAGCCTTGAAATAGAAACCTAACTACAAGGCACTCAGATGCCCATGAAGAATAACTCAGATGTCTATCTCAAGACGTTCGGTGGTGAAGGAAGGGAAGAGAGAGGAGGAGGGTTTTATTGCCCCCAAACGATTTTGTTTTTTAAGAATGGAGGTCATCTGAGCACACATGCAAGAAAGGAGCCTCCAGGAAGCAAGACTGAGGCAGCAGTTGAAGGGAGGAGCTGGAAAGATCTGGTTTAATAACAAATGAGCAGAATGTAGCCTAGAAAAAAAAAAAAGCTATGGATGAAGATAAAGGGAACCTCAGACAAGCACATTCCCATTGTATAAGATTCAAGCAGTAGCATAATATAGTGGCCGAGGCCAGGGACCCTGGAGTCAGGCTGCCAGGGTTTGAAAGATGCCTTTGACCATAACTAGTCTTGGACATACTACATCACTCTCTGTACCTCAGTGTCCTTATTTTAAAAATATGGATAACTTAGTGCCTACCCTGTAAGATTATACAGATTATAGGACTGTGTCTGGCCCATAATAAATACTATATAAATTAATAGAAAATGGAGAGAGGGAATGGGAAGAGGTCTGGAGTTGTAGAGTCCTGAAATTTAGGAAAGGATAAAACCCTTATTTGAGTCAGCCTTTAATAGAATATGTCTCATTTACATTTTCTTCTTGGAGCTAGTCCATGTTTTGTGTTTTTTGTTTGTTTCCCTAGTAACCTTTATCTAATCTAGGGAACCAAGCCACATTTACACTTCCTACAGGTGTCACAACTCCAACATGCTTCCTCTTCCTCCCCTTGGCCAAGTTCTTCATTGTCTATAGCTCATTTCGATGACTGAGATCCTTCAAGCTCAGCAGATTAGAAACCAGGAAGTCATCCTAAACACCATATGCCCACATCCTCCTTTCATTCTGTCATATAACTCTATGGATTCAGCCTCCCAAAAAGCTCTTGAATCTCTTCTCTCTATATTGCCATTGCCATATCTTTAGCTCAGGTCACTTAGTTCTTGCCAGGACAATATATGGCATTCGCTTTCTAATAGGTCTTTTTGCCTCAGGAATGATCGATGCACAAATCTGCTTAAAACCTTTCAAAGGAACACCAGTTCTTAGAGGACAAAGAACGAAGCCCTTGTAGATATGATTCCTGGTGCTTTTCTGATCTTTCTCTCTGCCATGTCTCTAAGTGCTCAAGCTAAAAACAAATAACCATATTTCACCAAATCTAATGCAGCACTGGTTGTGAGACACACCATCATTTTATGTTCCACTAAAAATGGGGGGGGGGGGTTAGACACTCTCAATTAAACTATAACGTGTTATAACTTGTGAGATATATATCCCAACTTCTGAGATGATAAAATATGAAAAACTGTGTGGCCTCGAACTAATGAAATATGGTGCTTGACATTTTCCTCCTGCCCAATGCACAAGTAGTTCCCTTTGCTCAGAATGCTCTCCCTTCACTCCAATCTCTTGAGCCCAAGGAAACTCCTTCTCATCCTTCTAGATGCTTCTTAATGTCTCTTTTTCCAAGAAGACTTCCTTGGCCTATCTTGATAGTTATGAGCTCTCCTGAATTCCATGTTATGGTCTTATACTGGCCATCATTATTGCTCCCAAACTCCCCAACTTTAGGGAACAGAGACTGTTCTACTCATCATTGTTTCCTTGATACTTAGTGCAGCGTTGGGAGGTGGTATTAAATTAGTGTCTTAGTCAGCATGGGCTGCTATAACAAAATGGCATAGACTGATTGGCTTAAACAACGGAAATTTATTTCTCACAGGCATGCTAGCTGAGAAGTCTAAGGTGAAGGTGCTGGCATGGTACATTTCATTCTGAGGCTCCTTCTTTGGGTCGTAGGTGGCTGCCATCTTGCTGCATACTCCCATGCCCTCTTCTGTGTGCATACACAAAAGAAAAAGCAAACTCTGATCTTTTGTCATATCCCATCATGAGGGCCCTGTCCTCATGACTTCATTTACACCTGATTTCCTCCTAAAGGCCTCACCTCCAAATACCATCACATTAGGAGTTAGGGCTTCAATATATGAATGGGGGGAGGGCACAGTTCAGTCCAGCAATTTGTGTTTGATAAATAAAGTTATGATTGTTACTCTGACTCAGCCCTCAATTTACCCCGATTTTGCTTCCAGGATGCACCCTGATTTAGATGGACCTATCTGCTGGCGCATGATCTGTCCTTAGCCAATGATTTTGTTTTGTCCCTCTCCTCACCTAACACAGATGATATGTTAAGGTTCATCGCTGACCCAGACAACTAGATGCTCCTAACCTTGAATAACACATTTCTTGAATTTCCTATAGCACTGAACACAGAGCCCAGGACGTATTGGAGGCACAATTACCCTTTTACAGTTGCCCTCCCAGCCCTTTATGGTTGGGGCAGGAAGTGCGAGCTGCTGGGAAACCAACTCAGTTTTAGATTTAGGATTTTAGTTGCCAGGGAATCTATTTTGCACAGAAATGCTTTGGTAACTTTGGAACATTACTTGTTCAGATTATAGAACTGATTACAGGCATCCCCATTTCCTAAAAGTTTGTATTAGTTCGCTTTTAAGAAAGGCCTACATTAGTACCTGTTTTCATTAACCAACAGAAACCTGAAGAGGATTTTCACTCTTACGAAAAAAGATGCAAGTAAAAATAGCATTCAATGTTTGTTTTGCAGTGAATGTTATAGAGGCAGCTCGCACTCTATAGAGTGGCCCCACCAAGCTCCTCCCTGGGAACTACGCTCAGCACCTCAGCACCTCAGCATCTCAGCATCAGCCAGCCAGAGCTTTGAACTACATTTGTGAGCATCTGTGCTTTATCTCGATTTAATGCATGCATTTCTGCTTTTACCATATGTTAGTGTTATTTTAGGTTTTATGTTATTTGGTAGGTTATTTTGGGGGGAGGGGTCTAGAATGCTTAAAATTTTTTTCATGTAAGTTAATGGTAATTGCTTCTTTGTTTTATGCCATTTCGGTTTATGAAAGGTTTCATAGGAACCCTTCCCCTTCAGATAGTGAGGGAAACCTGTACTGTTAAATCTCTTTCTCTAGTGCTTAGTTTGTACTCTTTGTCCTGGCGAATAATTGGTGATTGGAATACCTGGGTTAGCTAGAGCAAGCATTGACTGTGGCAAAATACCAGCTCATTTTAATAATTACTACATTTTTTAGCCAATGGCTTGGAAATGTTTTGCTCTCAGGCCTCAGATACTTTTTCCCACCACAAATAAATCCTATTCACCTATTTCAGTTTGGTTTAGCATGTTCATTTCCTTTCATTATGAATGTTCTTGCAGAGGCAATTTATGATATTTTAAGATGTGTGGGTTATTGTAAGAATAACGGGTATTTTTTATAATTTTCATCATAGCCGTTGATTTAGCTAATCACTAATTACTACTACTGTCTTTATAATGTGAGGAAACAAGTGGAACAAAAAGGTGGCTAGGTGTTTTCCTCATCACCTGATTCAAAGGAAGGGAAGGTCTGGTTAAGAATATTGAATCTAGTTATGCAAGTCCATGTTATGACTATTAGCTTCTTGATGCAAGTTCACTAGTCAGCATTTGAGGTGCTTCCAACGAATCTGATGGCACAGTGTCAATAATCTAAAGTAAATCAAATTATTGACTTTATCCAAAAGATTTTACTTACTAAACATTGTCAGTAGTCAGACTAAATGTGGTAGAAGCCAGTGTTTTTTGATTAATAAGGCCTAATAGGAAGATTTACTAAAGAATATTGGAGATGTTAGGTACTGCCTCCAGTATGATTAGAGTATGATTGGAGTCCATGATTGTGTTTAAGTGCACATTGAGTTCTAATGGGAAGTGGAAGAATTCTTGGTTATCAGAAGAAGGGGTGGCTGGTTAATCAGAACAGCATGTTACAAGTAGTTCAAGTTGTGAGCCACGTTCTTCTCAATTGGTTTAAACAAATGAAAAATCTATGAAAATCAATGTTCCCATTGCAAGGTTTAACCTCTCTCCTCTTTATGCCAGTATATTTTACAACAGTTTTGTCAGTTTGGTATCTCCGGTTGTAAGGTTCATACTGGCTGAAGTTATAGGCCAAGGACAAAACCATAAAGCAAGTGAAATTTGTCTTTGAAACCCAACCACTTATTCATTCTGTACCTTTTTCACCATTTAGATCTTCTTATTTATTATCCCCTCCTGATTCAAATCACTACTGCCTTCCTCTTGCTTTAGATAGGCCCAAGTCCACTAACTCCCCTCTATTGCAATCTGTGTAGCCCTGTTTTATTATTCAATATCCTCTAATCCATTCACTCCATTATAACTAGTCTTATCCTAATAGGTATTAGGAAGGCAAACAAGAAAATCTTGGCTCTGTCATTCTTAGGCTAGTTTCACAAACTTAGTATCCTAAAACAACACAAATTTGGTATCTTACAGTTCCAGGGGTCAGAAGTCCAAAATGGGTATTACAAGCTGAAATTAAGGTGTTGACAGGAGTGAATTCCTTTAGGACATTCTAAGGAAGTATTTGTTTTCTTGCCCTTTCCAACTTCTAGAGACAGCCTGTATCATTTGGATTCTTGCTTCTGCCTCTGTCTTTATAGCCAGCAACATAACATCTTTAAATCTCTCACTGACTCTTCTATAGTGACAGCTTCTCTGACTCTGACCTGTCTGTCTTCCTATATTATAAGGACCCTGTGATTACATTTGACCCATCTGGATAATCCGAGATGATAGCCCCATTGAAAGATCTTTAAGTTAATTACATCTGCAAAGTCCCTTTGCCATGCAAGGCAACATATTCTCAGCTTCCTGCGATTAGGACATGGACCTCTTTGGGGGACCATTTGTCTGCCTATCATACTTTTCATGTAAACTGGGGTAAATTATTACATTTCCCAACCTTGTTTATTCATCTGCAAGATGATGATAATAATAGACTTCTCAAAATATTGTTATGAAAATATGAGATAATGCACCTAGAGTACTTAGAACAGGACCTGGTACTTTTGTAAGCAATTAACAAATTATATTTTAAGAAACTTGAGGGTAGAAGGACAGAGTAGAATTGATTCTCAGGCAAAATGGCAGACATGGATTAGGCTGATTCCACAACTTTGTTTGAACAAACGAAATGAAGACAAAGCTAGTATAAGGGAGAAAAATGCCAACGTTTAGCTATTGTCAAAAGCATCCTCATCTTTCACACAGATTCATGTTTTATTACCCCTAGCCCTGAAACTTGAGCAGAGTAAGTACCACTCAATGGAGAGCTGATGGTAATTCTTAAGCCTGGAAGGAACATGAAAAGTCATCAGATTGGACACCTCAGAGCAACCAGCACTCTCTCATGCCTGAAACTTCCCATTCTGTTTTTAGACAGCTTCAATAATTACAATGTGCATCCTATTATTAAGCTAAACCGAGTCCTTATAATGTCTTTCCTTATGTTCTATGTGCACCTGCTTGTTCATCATACATTTAGTGTTTCATCTCTTTGACAGTGTTTCCTTAGCTGTTTGAAGACAACTGTCCTATATCTAGCCTCCTTCTGCCCCACTCTTAAGCTTTTTCTTTTCTAGAGTAAACAAACCTTGTTCCTCATACTAAAATGTAACATAGATCAAGGTAGTGGGGGAAAAAGAACTGAAACGGTAGTTCTTTTATTTTTTTTTTACTATGTGACCACATCCTCTTGTTCATCTTGAACATCAGGATGGATAGACTATGGATATGGAATAGAGAAAAAAGCCAAACAGGCTCTCTAGATTACCAGCACTACTAGCCTGGCCTGACCCACATTATTTTTTTTTCCGAAACCACTGCAATAACCTTTGAAATAATTACCTCTTGCTACCTCTGATTTGTATCCCTATGTTACAGATAAGAGTAATGATCAGAGAGTTTAAATAAATGACTTAGCCAAGGTCATGCCATAATAGAAGAATTGACAACAAGACTATATTTATTCATACTCTATAAGAAAAGGAAGCACAGCCGATGAAATAAAAAATTGAGCCGTGAAATCACTCCAGGGAGAATGAAAATAATAGCACATTTGAAAATTATTTTAAAAGAACTTAGGGTTCTGGTTCTAAGAAAGATGGGATAAGCACAATCAACCCCTTCTCTTCTACTGAATGCAACTATAAATCCTGGACTGATTACATGGAACAATTATAAAAAGTCTCTAAAAATAAATGACAGCATGCAGATTGGGGACTAAGATCTCAATTTGAAGTTCAACCAAAACAGTGGTGAATTTACCAGTTTTTATTCCAGTATCATCCAGCCTGGACTCAAAGGCAGACCAACATCTGCAAGAAGGAAACGTAAATGCTCTTGAAACTAATAGAAAGGTAGAATACCTCATTTAAAAATATATATATAAAGGAGAACCAAATGGATATTTTATTTTATTTTATTTTATTTTTATTGTTCAGATTATTACAGTTGTTCCTCATTTTTCCCCCATAGCTCCCCTCCTCCCAATTCCCACCCCAACCTCTGACCTTGCCCCCCCCATTGTCCTCATCCATAGGTGTACAATTATTGTCCAGTCTCTTCACGCATCCCCAACACCCTTAACCCCCCAAAATTGTCAGTCCACTCCCTTTCTATGCCTCTGATTCTATTCTATTCTCAAAGGATACCTTTCAGCA